>CM038231.1:24526087-24611509 GCA_021442155.1 Cymbidium sinense
TAACTTAGTAGGTTTTAGGTTTGGCTTAGTTTGGTTAGTAGTTAGGTTTAGGGTTTAGCCTAGGGTTTAGGGTTTTGGTTTAGTATTTTGTTTAGGTTTAGGTCAGGTTTAGGGTTTAGGTTTGTTTTAGGTTTAGTTTTTTTAGGTTCTAGTTTTAGTTTAGTGTTTAATGTTTTAGGTTTTTTTTAAATAGAGAACAAATTCAAATTCAACATTTTTCTTCATTTCATCAACCAAAACACACCAAGTTTTCTAAGACACAAGTTATAACATAGATAAAAAATGAGCGTGCATAGAGAAAATAAAAAACCCTAGATAACTAGAACCGTCTCTACTGTAAAGACATAGTTCCATAAGCATATCGGGGTCGTTCATCAGTTTCTCCAGTTCCCATCAGAAACACCAGCCTCTCATATGTTTAGGATTCTTGTTTTAATTTAGTGTTAAGTCTTTTTGATTTTTTTTTAATACAGAACAAATTCAGATTCAACATTTTTCCTTTTTGATTTCATCAACCAAGTAACACACTAAGTTTTATAAGACACAAGTGATGACATAGATAAAAAATGAGCATGCATATAGCAAATTAAAAACCCTAGATAACTAGACCTATTTCTACTATAAAGACATAGTTCATAAGCGATCGATTGCTCTTCGCTTTCTAGTTCCCATCAGAACCACCCCGCCTCTCGAGTAGTGGGATCCACCATCATATCCCCGATCTCTCCCTCCGCCACCACCACTGCTATAACCTCCGTCGCTCCTCCCGCCTCCATAACCACCACTGCTCTGACCACCACCTCCATATCCACCAGACCTTTAGATCCCACCACTGATAACCATCGCCTCCACCTTCACCTCCACCGCCATCTATCGAAAGGTGGTTGATGATGTTCCCGCCATCAAGGTTCCACTCTAAGGTTTAGGTTTAGCTTTAGGTTTGTTAGGTTTTAGGTTTAGGTTTACTTTTAACTTATTTAGTTACTTTAAGTTTAGGTTTAGGTTTGGGGTTTAGGCTTTAGGGTTTATTAGCTTTTAGGGTTTAGGCTTGTGGTTTTGTGGGTAGGGTTTTGGGTTTGGGGGGTTTAGGGTTTTTGTGGGTGTGGTTTAGGATTTATGGTTTGTGGGTTGTAGGTTTAGGGTTTAAGGTTAGATTTGGGTTTAAGGTTTAGGGTTTATGGTTTTGGTTTAGGGTTTGTTTAGGTTTTAGATTTTAGTTTAGGTTTGGGGTTTTTGGGTTTTTTTTTAGAACAAATTCATTCAACATTTCTTCTTTTGATTTCATCAACCAAGTAACACACCAAGTTTTCTAAGACACAAGTACAACATAGATAAAAAATGAGCACATAGAGCAAATCAAAAACACTAGATAACTAGAACTGCTCTATCAGAAGACACAGTTCCATAAGCAAGATTCATTTCTTCAGCTTTCTCCATCGAGCCACCGACCTCTCTAGATCCACCATCATCCTGATCTCTCCCTTCTCCACCACATTGGCTATAACCTCCATCATTCCTCCCTCCTCCATAACTACCAATGCTCCGAGCACCACCTCCATATCCACCAGCACCTCCAAATCCTCCACCACCACTACAATAACTGTTGCCTCCCCCTTCACCTCCACAACAAGATCTAGACTGAACCTGGTTGACAGTGATGTTCCTGCCATCAAGGTTCTGCCCATTCTTAGGGTTTAGGTTTTTTTAGGGAAAATTAGAATTTTATTACCATAAAAATAAAGGATACAATGTCCTTAAAAGGGGTAATGCTCAAATTTCTACTACTCACAGAGCTACAAGAAACCTAAAAAGCTAAACCCCCATCTAAGTACAATGGAAAAAAGAAAATAAAAGAGCAAAAAGAATAGCATAAAATAAAATGAGAAAATACATAAAAAAAGACTAATAAAACTTAAGAAAATAGTAAAAGGACTAGTCAAGAAAGAACTCATGATCCCAAGAAGGCAAGATAAGCAAGCTCCATATCAATAGTACTTGAGTTGGTTGAGTAAAGATCATTCCATCTAAGAAGTTCCAACCGCAAAAGAAATCGAAAATACTACAAAGGCAATGGTTATAGCTCAATGAAAATGATAAAGTAAACAATTTAGAAAGAGAGAAAGAGAAAGTTTAGACTCAGATCATCTCAAGGCAACAATACATATGAGCATCCAAACTTCATGAGAAGGGTTACAATCATATGCATGCTACCAACTAGAGAGAAGATATGGGAAACATCAAGGCCATCATATCCAGATACGATATAAGCAACCATCCAAGGCAAAACAATCCATAGTGATGTAGTCCTTGCACCAAAAAAAAAAAGAAAAAAACTAGCGCTAAACCAACCCACCAACCAAAACCCACAATAGACCAAACACATAAAGCCAGCATCCTAGAAGTTATAGCAAGGTCAGTGGCCTAGAAGAACCCCCAACTATCTCTAGAGCACTAGCAATCCAAATCCAAGGGCAAAACCTCCACCCAAATAATAAAATAGTGTGAAGATAAGCGACAGCAGAGGAAAGCTAAAACATTGAGAGACTAAGAGGGCAACCAAAAATTACCATAAAAACCACCACCAAGGCAGCAAAAAAAGCAAATCCACCATCACCAACCAAGAGGCAAATATCAAGAAATAAGGAGCACCAACTAAACCAAAGGTAGTCAATACCAATAGCCAACATAAAGCTCAAAACACTAAGCCACAAAACAAGCATCCAAGGCAAGATAGCAGCCATAAAAGACTCCTCAAGTAGCCAAACCCCAACAACAAGTCTTAAAATAGGACCAAAAAACCCACAAGAGCTCATATCCTCCACCAACAAAATAGCCAATAAAACCACCAGGCCTAATAGGATGAGCGTGAGTCAAGCGGCAGGAAAACCAACACCAAAACTGGGAAGCAATAAAGGAAAATAGCTACACCCAAGAGGGATAACCCAGGGGAACCCAACTAAAAGAACCCAACCAAAAGCACCTAAACCAACCATCCAACATACCAACACATCCACCAAATAACCCAACCAAAATAGCCAACTAGCCAGTCGACCAACAAAACCAACCTCTGAGATAGAGCTAATATAGCCAAAAAGAAAAGAACAACAATACAAAGCCACCACACAGATCTCCAAAATAACCAGAAACAAAATGGTAGTCACCCATCAATTTAAAAAAGGAAGGAGGACCACCCAACAACAAAAGCGTAATGAAAGGAATAAGGCTAGAGGCAAACAAAACCCCTTCCAAATCCCAAAGAACAGATAATCACTACAAAGGAGAAAATGGGGAGACAATAACCACATAATAGCTAACTCCAATTCACAGGGCAGATGGAACCAACTAGCAGAAACCTCCAATCCAAACCAAGAAAAGAGAACAACAACCCCAAAAAAAAAACTAAAAGCCAAGGAGGAATAACACCATGAAAAATAACCACACAAAATAGCCAGGTAGATGAAAGAAATAAATAGTAGAAACTAGCAGAACCAACCATAGCATTTGCAAATCCAATTCGAAAAAGGCCATAACCATCCAAAATTAGAGGCAAACCCAACATTCATTGGTAAAAGGCTAAAATTTGGCACGAGCACAACCCAGTAGGATAAACAAAGCATGAGCTATAGAAAGAACACCAACAGGCTTAAAGGATAGGAAAACCAATTAAAACCAGCACCACTACAACCCAAAAAAAGGTCAAGTAAGTATAGAACGAGGTTTAGGTATAGAAAGAAACTCAGCAAAAACCACTTCCTAGTGAGGGGAGCATAAAAAAACTAACAAAAAAATAGACTGAATAAAACCACCATAGCAAAAGATCAACAAAAGAACATAACGTTAAAATCTAAATTAAGACAGTCTAGTGTTATCCAGATTGACCATACCACACAGATGCTTAGGTAAGCTATGGTTATCAAATAAAGTGAGCTCATTTAATTCCCCTCCCAAATTAGCCAGGAAATCAGCACAAGCATTACCTTCACAAGGAATGTGAGAAATTTTGTAGCAAACTTGAGAAAAAAAGCTTTATAGTGTGATTAGGAAGATAAAATAAGTCAGCATTTCCCATATTATTATTATTGAGAATATCAAGTAAAAGAAGAGCATTAACTTCAATCCAAATATTTAAGAGGCCTTTGCTTAAACAAATATCAATAGCTTTGTTAATAGTCATGAGTTCAGCATAAATAACATAATAAGCTTTGAGGGGTAGGCAAAACACAAATGATATGCCTTTAGAATCCCTAAATTCCACCAACCATATTTGTTTGTGGAAATAGAACCATCAAGATTGATCTTAATAGAATTTTCTTTAGGCTTAATCCAATGTATACCTCTTGTAGGAAGGATCATCATGCAAAGTGTTACCCAATTTTTTAGCCACAAATTTATAACCTCTAAAGTGAAAATTGCTAATTAAGTTTGCATTAAACTAAGCAAGAATTTTTTTCTTTAGTTCTAGCAAGGATCCTTTTATGGTTCATATGGATGCCATGATATTTAGCGTCATTTCTATTCATCCAAATGAACCAAATAAGGGTAATAGTAATAAAAGCTTTGATATGACCTTTCACAGTTTTATGAATACAAACTTCAAGAAGTTGATATAATGAAAGAGAGTCAAAATAGTTAGTGTTAAATAAATCATCATACCGTATCCAAAGTTTTGAAATAATAGCACCATTGGAAAAATCATGATTAACATTTTCAATATGAAAGCAACAATAGCATCTAGAATGTAAGTAAATCTCTTTAAGAAATCAACGATGAAGTTATTCAAAATTGTCCAAGCTAAAATTGAATAAGAAATGGGAATGATATTGTTCCAAAGTTTAATGATAAAATTAGAGGTATTCTATTTATTTCTAATAAAATTCCAAACCTCTTTAAGAATTAAATCACCATTGTAAGAGAGCTTGAAAAGTATTTGACCCATTTATTAGAAAAGATAGATGTTACAAAACTTATCAAAAATAGAAATATAGTTCTCAAGTTTGTTTTCATTCTAATTATTATTAAGTCAGTAGGTTTAGTGTGGTTTAGGGTTTAGGGTTTAGGTTAGGTTTAGGATTTAGGGTTTAAGTTTTTTTTTAAATTAAGTAAATAGGTTTAATTTATTTAGTATATTTAGTTTATTACTTATTTATTTAGGGTTTAGGGTTTAGGTTTTTTGTAGGTTTAGGGTTTAGAGTTTAGGGTTTAGGGTTTTAGGGTTTAGGGTTTAATTTTAGTTAGGGTTTAGGGTTTTTGGTTTTTTTAATAGAGAACAAATTCATATTCAACATTTCTTCTTTTCAATTTCATCAACCAAGTAACACATGAAGTTTTCTAAGACACAAGCAACAACATAGATAAAAAATGAGCACGCATAGAGAAAATCAAAAACCATAGATAATTAGTACCATCTCTATTATAAAGACACAGTTCCATAAGAAACAGATCAGATCGACCGTTCTTTAGTTTCTCTAGTTCCCATTAACCCCACCTCCTCTCAAGTAGGATCCACCATCATATCCCGGTTCTCTCCCTCCACCACCACCATGGATATAACCTTCGCTCCTCATGCCTTTCATAACCACCATTGCTGACCACCTCCATGTCAATCAAGCACCTCCAGATGCCCCACCACCACTACAATCATCGTGGTTCCTTCACCTCCACGCTGATCTAGACTAAGCCTATGATGTTTCTCAAGGTTCTACCCATTCATAGGGTTTAGGTTTTTTTTAGGAAAAGTTAGAATTTTATTACCATAAAAATAAAGGATACAATGCCCTTAAAAGGGGTAAAGCTCAAATTTCTACTACTCATAGAGCTATAAGAAACCTAAAGAGGTAAACTCCCATCTAAGTACAATGAAAAAAGAAAATAAAGGAGAATGAGAAAAGACACAAAAAAGACTAATAAAACTTAAGAATATAGTAAAGGAACAAGAAGTAGCTCATGATCCCTTTGAGAAGGGAAGATAAGCAAGATCCACATCAAGTACAAGTTGGTTGAGTAAAGATCATTCCATCTGAAGTTCCAACTGCAAAAACACTACAAAGGCAATGGTCATAGCTCATGGAAAATGATAAAGTAAATAATTTAGAAAGAGCGAGAAAGAGAAGGGTCGGCTCTTAAGATCATCTCAAGGGCAACAATACATATGAGTATCTAAACTTCATGAGAAGGGTTACAATCATATGCATGCTACCAACTAGAGAGAAGATATGGGGAAACATCAAGGCCATCATAGCCAGCATACCTACTATAAGCAACCATCCAAAGCAGAATAATCCATTGTGATCCGTCACAAAAAATAGAGAAAATATCCAAATAGCCAATCAAAGCTAACCCAAACCAAAACCCACAATAGACCAAACACATCAAGCCAAAGATCCTAGGTCAAGGGTTGAGAACAACCACAACTATTTTGAGCACTAGCAATCCAAATTAGGGCAAAACCTCCACCCAAATAGCAAAATAGTAGAAGATAAGCAAGAGAGAGGAAAGCCATAATAGAGAGACCAAGAGGGCATCCATAGATTACCATCAAAACCACCACCAAGGAAAGCAAAAGGAAAGCAAATCCACCATCACCAATCAAGTGGCAAATATCAAGAAACAAGGAGAGCCAACTAAACTAATGGGAGTCAATACTAACAGCCAACATAAAACCCAACACACCAAGTCATGGTACAAGCATCCAAGGCAAGACAATAGCCACAAAAAAACCCCTCAAGTAGCCAACCCTCAATAATAAGTCCTAAAATAAGACAAAAAAATGACAAGAGCTCATATCTTCCACCAATAAAATAGCCACTAAAACCACCCAGGCTAATAGCCATTAGGATGAGCAGCAGGAAAACCAACAGCCAAATCAGGAAGCAAGAACAAAGGAAAAATATCTACACCTAAGAGAGGGTAACCAACCTAGAAGCAGACCAGAATCCTAACCAAAAGAACTCAACCAAAAGCACTTAAACCAACACATCCACCCAACACCAACCCGCCCAAATAAAATATCCAACCAACCTAGCCAAGAAACAAACCAACCAAATGAAAGCCAATAAGAGCCAAAAAGAAATAGTAGAAAAAGCCACAACCCACCGAGAAATACCCAAAATTAATAAGAAAAAAAATGGTAGTCACCCAGCCAAACTATAAAAGGCCAAGGAGGACCACCCAACCATAAGTAGCAAAAATGTAAAGAAAGGAACAAGGCCAGAGGAAAACAAAACCCCTTCCAAATCCTAAAGAGCAGACAGTCACTACAAAGGAGAAAATGGGGAGACAACAACCATAAAACAACTAAATCCAATTCACAAGGATGATTGAACCAACTAGTAGAAACCTCTAAGCTAAACTAGGAAAGGAGAATAACAGCCACCAAAAAAATCCAAAACTAAGCCAAGCCATAAGAAGCCAACAACAGCCATAAAAAATAACCACCCAAACTCGCAAATGAAGAAAAAATAGCAACAACTAGAACCAACCATAACATCTAAATCCAATTCAAAAGGCCAGTGTAAAAACTAGAGGCAAACCCAACATTCATTGAGGCACAGCCACAACCCAACAAGGGACATGAAGCATGAGCTACAAAATAAAAACCACTAGGCACAGAGGATAGGGAAACCAATTAAAAATTGCACCATAATGACCCAAAAAAGGTCAGGCATGTATACAATGGGGTAAAGAGGAAGGGGGTATAATTATAGAAATTAACTTAGCAAAGACCACTTTCTAGTGAGGGGAGCACAAAAACAACAACAAAAAATAGATGAATAAAACCACCATAGCAAAGATCAACAAAAGAGTAGAAAAAATCTAAGGTAAGGCCTGTTATCCAGATTGACCATACCACATGCTGCTTAGGTAGCTATAGTTATCAAATAAAGTGAGCTCATTTAATTCCCTCCCAAATTATCTAGGAAATCAGACAAGCATTCACAAAAGAATGAGAGAAATTTTGTAGGACTTGAGAAAGAAGCTTTTAGTGTGATTAAGAAGATAAAATAAGTCAACATTTCCCATTTTATTATTATTGAGCATATCAAGTAAAAGAAGAGCATCAACTTCCATCTAAATATTAAAGAGACCTTTACTTAAAAAATATCAATAGCTTTGTTACCATGAGTTCAGATAAATAATAGAACAAGCTTTGAGGTAGTAAAAAGCACAAATGACAAAGTGCCTTTAGAATCCTAAGAATTCCACACCACCATATTTTTTGGGGAAACATAACCAGATGATTGTTAATAGAATTTATCTTAAGCTTAATCTAATGTATAATCCTAATACTCTTGTAGGAAGGATCATCATGGAAAGTGATACCCAATTTTTTAGCCACAAATTTATAACCTCTAAAGTGAAAATTGCTAATTAAATTTGCATTAAACATATCATGAATTATTTCTTTTATTCTAACAAGGATCTTTTTATGGTACATAGGGATGACACGATATTTAACATCATTTCGATCCATCCAAATGAACGAAATAAGGTTAAAAGAAATTAAAACTTTGACATGAGATTTCACAATTTTAAGGAAACAAACTTCAAGAAGTTGATATAATGAAAGAGGGCCATCAAAATAGTTAGTGTTAAATAAATCATCATACCATATCCAAAGTTTGGAAGTAATTGCACCATTAATAAAAAACATGATTAACATTTTCAATATGAAAGACAAGTAAAAGGTAAGTAAAACCCTTTAACCTAAAGCAAGGAATCAACCGGGATGAAGTTATTAAAAATTCTCCAAGCTAAAATTGAATAAGAAATGGGATTCATATTGTTCCAAAGTTTAATGAAACATTAGAGGTGTTCTGTTTATTTCTAATTAAATTCCAAACCCCTTTAAGAACTAAATCACCATTATAAGAGAGCTTGAAAAGGATTTGATCCAGTTTATTAGAAAAGATAATGATGTTGCAAAGCTTGACAAAAATAGAAATAATTTAGTTCTCAAGTTTTATTTCATTCTAATTTAAGGTTATAGGTTTAGTTATTGTAGGTTTAGGGTTTAGGATTTAGGTTTAAGGTTTATTTTTTAAAATTAAATAAACCGGTAGGTTTAGTTTATTTAGTATATTAAGTTTATTTTGTTTATTTAAAGTTTAACATTTAGGGTTTAGGGTTTAGGTTTTTAATTTTGGTTGTGGGTTTGGGTTTATGAAGGTTTAGGTTTAAGGGTTTAGTTTTAGTTTTTTTAGGTTTAGGGTTTAGGGGGTTTAGGTTTGTGGGTAGGTTTTAGTTTAGGTTTAGGTTTTAGTTTTTTTAATAGAGAACAAATTGATTCAATATTTCTTCTTTTGATTTCATCAACAAGTAACACACCAAGTTTTAAGAGACAAGTGATAACATAGATCAAAAAATGAGATAGCAAATTAAAACCATAACTAGAAATGTCTCTATTATAATGACATAATTCCATAATCGAGATATCAATGCTCTTCAATTTGTTCCATCAAACCACCCCGCATCTCGAGTAGTGGGATCCACCATCATATCCCGATGTCTCCCTCTACCACCACCACAACCAACCTCCGCCCTCCCCCATCCATAATCACCACGCACTCACCTCCACCTCCATATCCATCAAGACCCTGCATCCCACCACCACTGCGATAACCATCTCCTCCACTTCACCTCCACCACTATATCTAGACTGAGCCTGGTTTACGATGATATTCCTATCATCAAGATTCTACCAATTCTTAGGTTTTAGGTTTCTTATGTTTTAGGGTTTAGTCTTACTTTATTGATTTATTTAGTTAATTTAGGTTTAGGTTTAGGGTTTGTGGTTTAGGGTTTAAGGTTTGTGGTTTAGGATTTAAGGTTTAGGGTTTAGGGTTTTTGGGTTTATGCTTTCAGGGTTAAGGGTTTAGGGTTAGTGTTTAAGGTTTAGGGTTTTTTAGGGTTTAAGGTTTAGGGTTTAAGGTTGAGGGTTTAGGGTTTAGAGTATACAATTTAGTGTTTAAAGTTTTTTTAATTAAGTAAACTGGTAGATTTAGGTTTATTTAGTTCATTTAGTTTATTTTATTTTATTTTATTTAGGTTTATTTTTTTATTTAATTGGGTTTACTTATTTTAAATATATTTATTTTTTTGTTTAGGGTTTTTATATTATTTTATTTTTTTAGGTTTAGGTTTAGGTCTTGATTTATTTTTTAGGTACATGTTTTATTTATTTTAGTTTAGGTTTAGGTTTATTTAATTTTATTTATTTGATTTTATTTTATTTAGTTGTTTATTATGGTTTAGGTTTTATTTATTATTTTTTTTTAGGTTTAGTTTTAGGTTTATTTTTTAGGTTTAGATTTTTATTTAGTTTTTATTTTATTTCCTTAGGTTTATTTTATTTTAATTTTAAATTTAGTTTTTATTTTATTTTTGTTTTTTATTTTTTGGTTTAGTATAGCTTTTTCTTAATTTTATTTTAGTTTAGTTTTTATTTTTTATTTTATTTTTTAGGTTTTGTTTAGGTTTAGGTTTATTTTGGTTTATATTTTTATTTTATTTTAATTTTTTTTATTTTGGTTTAGTTTATTTTATTTTATTTTTAGGTTTTATTTAGTTTAGGTTTAAGTTTTTAGCTTTTTAGGGTTTAGGATTTAGTGTTAGTTTAGGGTTTAGGGTTTTGGGATTAAGGTTTAGGTTTTAGGTTTAGGGTTTAGGTTTTAGTTTAGGGTTTAGGTTTTAGGTTTTGGGTTTAGGTTTTAGTTTAGGGTTTAGGGTTTTTAGTTTTATTTTTTTTAACAAAGAAAAAATTTAGATTTAACATTTCTTCTTTTCGATTTTGTCAACCAAGTAACACACCGAGTTTTCTAAGACACAAGTGACAACATAGATCAAAAATGAGCATGCATAGAGCACATTAAAAACCTAGATAACTAGAACCTCTAGTAAAGACATACCCCAGTAGTAGATGATCATTGCTCTTTAATTTTTTATTTTATTATGTTTATTTTATTTTTAGTTTATTTTAAGTTTTATTTATTTTATTTTATTTATTTTAGTTTTATTTTTTTTAGTTTATTTTATTATTTTTATTTTAGGTTTAGGTTTTAGATAAGTTTTTTATTTTATTTTTTTTAATTTATTTAGTTTAGGTTTTTATAATTTATTTTTTTAAGTTTTAGGTTTTGGGTTTTTATGATTTAGTTTAGGTGGGTTGGGTAGTTTAGTGGTTAAGATTTAGGCTTTAGGGTTTTAGGTTAGCTTTGTGGTTAGGCTTTTAGAGTTTAGAGGGTTTTAGGTTTGTGGTTTAGGGTTGTACAAGATGGGAAAAGTTGGGTGTGGCTAGTGTTTCTGCCTAGGTCAGGCTCAGTTGGGGGCTTTAGCAGATTTAGGATTTAGGGTTTAGGGTTTTGAAATTACAAACCAACTTAGGTTATTTTAGTTTATTTTTATTTTATTTATTTTCTTTTTTTTATTATTTATTTTATTTAATTTAGTTTATTTTTAGATTTATTTAATTTAGTTTAGGTTTATATTTTAGTTTATTTTTGGTTTATCAAGGTTTATGTTTATTTTTGTTTAGTTTTATTTTATTTTATTTTGGATTAGGTTTTATTTTTTATTTTAGTTTAGGTTTATTTGATTCTTTTAGTATTAAGTTTTATGTTTTCATTTTAGGTTTATTTTTATGTTTTATTTTTTAGTTTAGGTATAGGTTTATTTTTAGTTTATTATTTTTATATAGTTCGAGGTTTAAGTTTAGTTTATTTTAGGTTTAGGTTTAGGTTTTATTTATTTTATCTTAGTTTAGTTTAGTTTAGGTTTAGGTTTAGGTTTATTTTATTTTGCTTATTTTGGGTTTAGATTTTTTCTTTTAGTTTAGGGTTTAGGTTTTATTTTTTAATTTATTTTTAGGTTTACTTTATAGGTTTAGGATTTTTATTTAGTTTTTATTTTATTTTATTTTAGGTTTATTTTATTATATTTCACGTTTAGTTTTTATTTTATTTAGGTTTTTTATTTTTAGGTTTATTTTATTTTATTTAGTTTAGTTTAGGTTTTTGTTTATTTTATTTGAGTTTAGTTTTTATTTTCTAACTTATTTTATTTTTATGTTTAGGTTTAGGTTTAGGTTTTAGTTTAGGTTTTTTTCATTTTATTTTATTATTTTATTTTTTCATTTTATTTATAGGTTTATTTTATTATTTTATTTTAGCTATATTTAGTTTTAGGTGCTTTTAGGTTTTTTAGGGTTTAGGTTTAGGGTTTAGGGTTTAGGGCCTGGGGTTTAGGATATGGCTGGTGGGTGGGAGGATTTAGGGTTTAGGTTTAGTGGCTCAGGGTTGTGGAGGGAAGTAGGTAAGTAGGGTAGTGGGTATGGTGGGGTTAGGGTTTTTAATTTTTAAAAAATTAAAAACCAAAGGTTTAAGTTTATTTATTTATTTTTTTTATTTTGATATTTATTTTATTTATATTATATTTAGGTATTATTTTAGTTTTGTTTATTTTAATATTTATGTTTAGTTTTAATTTTATTTATTTTAGGTTAGTTTTATTTTAATTATGTTTAAGTTGGTATTTTATTATTTTTTTAGGTTTATTTATTAGTTTATGTTTAGTTTTATTTTAGTTTATTTTATTTTATTTAGTTTAGTTTAGGTTTAGTTTATTTTAGGTTTAGTTTGTTCATTTTAGTTTATTTTATTTTAGTTTAGTGGTTTATTTTAATTTTATTTTAGGATTAGGTTTTAGTTTAGGGATATTTTATTTTATTTTCTTTATTTATTTTTAGGTTTATTATTTTGGTTTATTATTTAGTTTTTATTTTATTTTATTTTTATTATAGATTTAGGTTTTATTTTATTTACATTTTTTATGTTTTAATTTTGTTTAGGTTTTTATTTATTTTATTTCGATTTAGTTTTATTTTTATTTTATTTTCTTTTTAGATTTAGGTTTAGGTTTAGGTTTTAGTTTATGTTTTTATTTTTATTTTATTTTTTTTATGGTTTAGATTTATTTATTTATTTTTTTTTAGGTTTTAAACCTTTTAGGTTTAGGGTTTAGGTTTTTAGGTTTGGGTTTTTTTTTGGATTTGTGGTTTATTTAGCCCAGAGTTTGGGCTCAGTTAGGCTCAGGGTTTGTTTTATGCTTTAAGTGGTCTAGGTTTAGAGTTTTAGGGTTGTCAGTTTAGGGTTTAGTTTTATGGTTTAGGTTTAGTTTAGAGTTTAGGTTTAGGTTTTATTATTTTAGTTTAATTTATTTTAGTTTAGGTTTTGGTTTTATTTTATTTTTTTATTAGTGTTTTTAGGGTTTAAGTTTTATTTTTTTATTTATTTTTTTAGTTTTTTAGGTTTATTTAGTTTTATTTTATTTTATTTTATTTTGCATAGTTTTATTTTATTTAGGTTTTTTATTCCAGGTTTATTTTAGTCTTTTAGGTTTATTTATTTTATCTTTATTTATTTTATTTTATTTTATTTTCTTTTGGTATTTAGTTTTATTTTTTTTTATTTATTTTATATTTTATCTTTAGGTTTAGTTTTATTATTATTTTATGTTATTATTTAGTTTATTTTCTTTGGTTTTTTTTTCATGGTTTTAGGATTTTGCCTAGGATCTGGTAGGGTATGTTTTCTGGTTTAGGGTTTTAGGGTCAGGTTCATGCTTAGGGTAGGGTTAATTTAGAGCCAGGGTTTAGGTAAGCCTCAGGGGGCCTGTTTAGGAGCCGTGGGTTTGGAGGGGTCTCAGGTTATGGTTTCCTAGGGTGTTTTAGCCAGTGTGGCTCAGGGTCAGTGGCTCAGGGTTTATGGTCAGGGTTTGTGGTGGGTTTGGGCCTTTAGCTCAGTTTAGGTTTTGTGGTCAGATTTGTATTTTTATTAGGTTGTTTAGGCTCAGTGGCCTAGGGTTTAGTTGTGGATTGGGTGGGGGTTAAAGTTTTATTTTTTATTTTATTATTTTTATAAATTAAGCAAACCAGTATTTATTTATTTATTTTATTTTATTTTAATTTTATTTATTTTTTATTTTAGCATATTTTATTTTATTTAGTTTAGTTTATTTTATTTTAGGTTTATATTTTAGTTTAGGTTTTATTCTTAATTTTAGGTTTAGTTTTTTAGGTTTATTTTTTTAGGTTAGTTTAATTTTTAACTTATTTTTTGGTTTAGTTTTATTTTATTTTTTATTTTTAGGTATAGTTTAAATTTTATTTTTTTTATGTTTAGTTTTTTACATTTTATTTTAGGTTTATTTTTTAGATTTTATTTTTACTTTAGGTTTACTTTAATTAATTTTTTTTTAGTTTAGGTTATGGTTTAGTTTATTTTAGGTTTAGTTTAGGTTTATTTATTTTAGTTTAGTTTATTTTAGCCAGGGTTTTTATTTTATTTCATTTTAGGTTTTGGTTTTAAGTTAGGGTTTAGGTTTTATTTTGTATTTAGTTTAAACTTTAATTTTTTTATTTATTTACGGTTTGAATTTAATCTTTATTTTATTTTATTTTAGGTTTAGTTTTTATGTTTTAGAGTTTTATTTTTTAGTTTAGGTTTTATTTATTTTATTTTAGTTTAGTTTTATTAATTTTATTTTCTTTAGGTTTTGGTTTTTTTTATTTTATTTTATTTATTTTTGTTATTTTCATTTATTTTTATTTTGTTTTATTTAGTTTAGTTTAGGTTTATGGATTAGTGGTTTAGGTTTAGGGTTTGGGGTTTAAGGTTTTGTGGTTTTTTATTTTTGGCAGTGGTTTAGTTTTTAGAGTTTAGGGTTTAGTGTAGCTTTAAGATTAGGGTTTAGGGTTTTTAGGGTTTATGGTTTAAGGTTTAGGGTTTAGGTTTTAGGTTTAGGGTTTATATTTTAATTTATGATTTAGGGTTTATGGTATTTTTTTAGTAAAGAATAAATTTAGATTCAACATTTCTTCTTTTCGATTTTGTCAACCAAGTAACAAACTAGGAAAGTGAGGTAATTAAATGACCTCCTTGGGGCTAGCTAAAGCCTCGTGTTACCAAGATTTCCAGACTATATACCCCTTACCATGCAATCTTATATAAATCAACACATGAATAGGGGAATGAGAATTCAAAATTCATACACTTGAGCTATAAGCACATGCATTTCTTATGTATTTATAACTAGGATCATAACACATATTATTATTCATTTATAAGAAAAATAAATTTGTATTTAATAGTGATAATAGCCACGTATATATTAAATTAAATCAACACATGCAAGTTTGCACAGAGGAAATCCATTTTATTTTACATGATTTTGAAAAGATGGATGCATGTATTCAAATGACATACCAAATTTAACATGATTGGAAAGAGGACAATCAAATATCAGCATGTGATTCATTCAACCAAACTAATTTTTAAGGACAATTAAATCAAATAAGATTCTTTAAAGCAAACTAAATCATTTTTATTAATTAAGTTTTGGATTTGATTTGATTTAAAGAGGAGAGGAGAAATCATCACTTGTTGTTTTAAACCCATTCCCACATTAGTGATTTGATTTAATTTAAGGAAATGTAATTAAGTTGAGTTTATGGATTAGTTAAGTTGAACCCTTAATTAGATGAATTAATTACCCTTACTTATGTCACCTTAAAGTAATTAACTAAATAATTAAGAGCCAACATGATATGCATGGAAAATAAACTTGCAACGATCCTAGGAAATAAAAGGGGCCTAATGGAATTGGCTCATGATTAATAGTTAATTACATTAAAGGACTTAATTAAATATTCTTATGATTTTCCCATACATGTGGACTAACCATAATTTCATTAAACTCTTTTACATTATTAAACACCTAAGGATCTACCCCATGATTTAATTAATTAAGGTCTGATGTGATCATGATTTCAATTTGATTAAGTGATTTAATTAATTAGTTAAATCATAATTAATTTCATTTTTAAAAATGGGTGAAATGAACTTAGGGAAAGGGTCCCAACCCTATTCCTTAGTTCACTTACTATTGAACAATGATTAATAAATTTAATTAACCAATTTATTACTGTTCATGGGATTAATTAATCATTAATTAACTTGAAAGAGTAGTCAAGGTTAAATTAATCAATTTTTGTAATTAAGTGAGTAATAAATCCCAAGAAAATCATGGGAGTCTGAGGTCATCCCATTAAATTAACTCACAAAATTTAAGATTAATTGCTCAAGTAATTAAGGAGTAATTAAGCTAATACATTTTGTAATTAAACCTTAATTACTATTCAAAATTAGTTAAGATCATTTTTAATTAATTGTCCTCTGAAAAACTTTTAAAATGAGTATTTATTTGCATTATTTTGATTTCTCTATGATGTTTTATGATTTTTAAAAGCTTCAGCCATTAAAAATGATTAATTAAGCCTAATTAAAGCCTAATTCTATTTGCATCATATGGCGCGCTGATGCGGTACACTTTCCACATGGTGCTGCTGGATTGGCTACTTAAAACTTATCTTACTTAGCGCCTACGTGGCGGACGTGCTTTCTCGTCCGACGTCTGATCAAAGATTGAATGACTATGACTAATCCCATAGCTTAATAGGATTAAATTAGATCATTATAGTGGTTCTAATCATGATTGTTCATTTTGATCATGCGGAATAAATGGTGCATGATCTTTCATCACGAACGTGAGGGAGAATGGAGTCCATCCTCCATTGCCCACTTGATCCAAGCTTACTTGAGCTCGAATCAACTCCAAAAGGATCCCACACCTTCACGACATCAATCGGAGGGGATCCAATGATCAAGATCACACGAGATGCAAGTTTTCGTCAAAAAGCTCCAACCCATTTTTACCTAAGGATTGGTTTTGGAAGCATACCTCACTAGAGCTCAACACCGGCGGGTCGAACGATTGAGGAAGCTTCATCTAGTGCAGACGAAGCCCTGTTGAGAAGCAATTGGATCAATCCCTTAATGTTCGCTCGGAAGGCCACGAACTAATGATTTGGAACTCGACTTTGATCGACTGGTGCTCACGAATCTTGGGAGATGATTTGTTCTTGCACATGAGGCCTAGATAAGGAGTGTGCAAAGTTAATTTAAGTTTGATGGACAAATGGGGAAGTTAGGTCAAAAATGGAAGTGTCCTATTTCAAGATAGACAGGAATGGCATTTTTCGATCGAGGAATGAGCTTGAGAGCTTAGAGAATGGCTCTAGCGGGTTATCTTGGGTAGCTAGGGCTCTAAGGAAAGAATTTTATGTGTATTTGAGTGGAAATGAGAGGGTGTATACCCCCCTTCATCTTGATCTGGCGATGGGATTGGGTTTGGCTTCTAGTGACCTTTCGACCATCTCAAGGAGTCGTGGGTGGTAAGGAGGAGGTGAGTTGGCTCGACTTGGTTGGTTGAAGGTATGGAGGTGGCTGCCAATGAGGAATCATGGGTGTCCTATGGGTTTCAAATGCTCTAATGGGGAGGGTGAGGTGATTTCACCTCCCATGGGTCATGGCCAACCCAACCATCACTTGGGTCATGTTGGGCAATGTCCTAGGTGCCTTGGTGGACCATTGGGGGAGTATCAAGTGGCCAAGGAATGGAAATGGCCACTTACATGTGTGATTTGTCTCATGTTATGCCCTTGGCCCAAGGGTAGAATGATCTTTTGCATTGAATTTGATTTAGGCAAATTAAAAATTAGCCAAAAGTGGGTTAGCCCAAATTTCAAGTTAATTGGAGTTGATTTGGTTAGGTTTGGCTCAATTTGAGTCATTTAGGTCAAATGTGGTTAGTCAAGTTGACCAATTGGCCAAATTCAAGGGTTAGGTCAAGTTCATATGTTCATTTAGGATGTTTTGGTTCAATTGGTTTGGTTTAGTTTGGCTTAGATTTGATTTTGACTCATTTGAATTCATTTGGGTGAAATGGGTTAAGTTGACCAATTTGACCAAATTGGCCAAATTGACTTGGGTTTGGAGTTGGTTTGGGTTAATTTTACCAATTGAAGATGATTATAGACTTTGGTTTCAATTAATTTGGATTTGATTTTGATTTAGGCCAACTTGAACCTTTAGCTCAATTTGGGCTAAGTAGGTCAATTGGGTTCAATTATGTCCAATCAAGGCTTTGGTCAAGTTCAATAATCAATTTAGAATGCACTTGAGCTATTGGTTGCAATCAATTTGGTTTATATTTTGATTTGACCTAATTTGGTGTTTTAGGTCAATTTGGGTCAACTTGGGTCAAGATGGCCAATTGGGTTTTGTTTGACTTGATTGAAGGTCAAGTCATATTCAAATATTGATTTTGATTTGGTATGAATCATTAGTTTCAAGGGATTTGGCTTAGGTTGCAATTTACCTAGTTTGGGTTCATATGGGTAATGGGGTTGACTTTGTCAAATGACCAAGTTGACTTAGTTTGACCCAATTTATGACAATTGATCAACCTAGGGTGATCAACAATCATGATGGGAGGTTTTGATGGGCTTGGTTCAATACAATTTTGATAGAATTAAAACTTGGCTCAAATAGGTCAAATTGGATAATTGGGTTTAGTTGGCTTTATTTTGGGTTGAGTTTGATTTAGTTGACTTTATATATGGATTTAGGATTGATATATAAATTCAATTGCAATTGGGTCAAATTTGTCATTTGAATATTTGAAAAAAGGGTTAAGTTAGGTTTGACTTGGGTTAATTTTCTTTGGCTTGATGATTGCATTTCATTTATATATGAATATGATTAAAGGTATGATTGATTCATGAGAAAATCAATTGAATCTAGATTTTGGAATAAAGGAATTTGGCTAAGTCCATAGAGTTGGGTCATGTGGCTTAGGTTTGGATTTTGATTTAGTTTGATTTAGTTTTGATGATTTAAATGTATATTTCATTTAAATTTGTGAAGATGAAAAAAATATGATTGATTTGAAAAAAATTGAGTTTGACTTGATTTGATTAAGATGTGGCTAAGTCCATGGATAGGATATGGCTTAGAAGGGTTTTAATTTAATTTGATTTAGTTTGATTTAGTTTTGATCATTGGAATGTAGATTTGATTTATATTTAGGAAGATGATTGAAGATATAAATTTATTATGAGAAAATCAATTGATTTTGGATTGATTTGGATTAAGATTTGGTTAAGTTAATGAGATAGGTCATATGGCTTTGGAAGGGTTTCAAGTTTGGATTTGATCATGGGCTTCAATCATTTGGTTTTGAAATTTGGGTTTGGATTTGGATTTGGATTTGAATTTGATGTTTAAATTGAACTTGATGTTTGCTTTGAGAAGGTGAACATGGATTGGATTTGGGTTGTAGGGTTGGTGGATTATCCTATTCCCTAAGGCACCCTATGGTTAACCCTTCTAAGTTTTAGGCTTAGGTTAAGTGTTTACCTAATTGTTAGAAGTGTCTTATGACTAGGGAAGTCTTAGTGTCTAGAAGACTCCTAAGTCTAAGATGGGAAGATTGATTCTGCACTCTAAAAGTGAGTCAACAGCTCATAGTGTTGCCCTTGGACATAGATGATTAGCAGACTGAAGCCAAGTTTCACATTATAGACTCGGATACATCTTTCAACGCTTTGCTTGGGAGACAATGGATCCTTGTGAACAAGATAGTTCCATCCTCCCTACATCAGTGTATGAAGTTTGTGAGAGGTGGGATCGTCTACTATGTCAAAGGAGATCTCAAGCCATTTACAGTCAGGTGGGACATATGAGAATGTGACTTACTACCTCCCTCAAAATTAACAAGTTTATTCTCATGAACTTGGCTAAAGTTAAAAAATAGAAAAATAAAAAAAGAAATAGAAAGAGAAATTAAAAAAGAAAAGAAAAGAAAAGAGAAAAAGAAAAAGAAAAAGAAAAAAAAGTGAGAAAAAATAAACTTGGAGGAGGAAGTGGAGCCTCATTAGAAACCACCCACATTCCATTCAACATATAGGATGACTGACCTCCACCAAGTAGGAAGAGGCGCCTAGAGTGACTGGGTGCACAACCTCATTATTGGCCACCCAATAGAAGATATGTCCAACAATAAAGGAGTACACGCTATCCATATACTTAAAATCTAGTTTATAGGATGAGTCTTATATGGTTAGCACACTAGCTCTTATCAACATTAGATTAGAGGTGACACTTGAGATGATGAAGACCAAGCTCAAAAGCAAAGCATAAGTGTATCCAAGTCTATATGTGAAATAGTTAGAACCTTAGCTCTAACCCCACTTTTCTCTTAAAAAACTGAGGGTTTGGTAGTTAAGAAAGCCCCTAAGTTATGCACAATTGTAAAGACTCAGAGGTTCTTTCTGGGAGCATCATCCTCAAGTAAAGAAGTTGATGTAGAACTTGAGGATGATTCATATAAAGATTTTATAGAATTATATTTTGATTGGTACTTGCCTTGTGTTCATAATTTAGCAAAGAATAAGTTTATCCCACATACTTGGTCAAAGCACAAGTCTGACTACTTCGAAAGAATATGGAAGATCAAATGCAAAACCTCTCAATCAAGATTGGGACTAGGTTTCAGTACTGTTGGTCCAGTCAATAATGATGATTACTACTTAGTCATCACCATTCATTTGAAATTTGATAGGTTCTTTTCAAATCACATTAACTCATATGAGGAGTTGTGCTTAGATATTTTAGATGATCAAGATGATTTTGAAGTCAAAGATGCACCACTAGAATTTGAAGAAGTGATCATGTTAACCATAAATGAGCTCAAGAGAATCAGCTTAGGATCTGAAGAAGATACACGACCGATATACATCAGTTCTTTATTGAATGAAATTGAAACCAATGACTTAGTTAGGCTATTGATTGAGTTTAAGGGCTACTTTGCATGGAGTTATGAAGAGATGCCAGCATTGGCTCCTGATGTAGTGGTCCATAAACTAGCAATAGAGCCTACTGCTAACCCTATCAAGCAAGCTCCTAGACACATGGGATTAGACATAAAATAATAGTTCATTTCTAAAGTAAAGAAACTAATCTATGTTGGCTTCATTCGGGAAGAAAAGTACCCTACCTGGTTTGCCAATGTCATCCTAATTAAGAAAAGGAATGTCCAAATTCACATATGTGTTGATTTTAGGAATTTAAATAAGGCATGCCCAAAAGATGAATTTCCACTACCAATCCCGGAGCTAATGGTGGACATTGCCTCATCTCATGCAGTCTTCTCTTTCATGGATGGCTCATATAATATAACCAAATAAAGATGTCCCTTGAAGATGAAAGAAACACTACTTTCAGAACCCCGATTAGAATATTTTTCTATAAGGTCATGCCTTTATCCATTAAAAATATCTGTGCTACATACCAATGGGCTATGACTTGAATCTTCTACGAACTCATTCATCATCAAGTCAAGTGCTATGTCGATGATCTCGTGGTCAAAAGAAGAGAAAAGGAAGACCATCTTTTTGACTTGAGAGTAGTTTTTGAATAGTTAAGATAATTTAACCTCAAAATGAATCCCCTGAAGTGTGCATTCAGAGTGACTTCAGGGAAAATCCTTGGGTTTGTTATCTAACATTAGGGAATTGAAATCATCCTGAGAAGATCCAGGCAATATTAGAAATGCCACCACCTAAAAGATTAACTCAACTCAAATCATTCTAAGGGCAGTTGGCATACCTATCAGGATGATGTCAGCCATTCTCAGCACTTATCAAAAAAGATACCAAGTTCAACTGGAATGATAAGTGTGAGCATGCCTTCAAAGAAATCAAGCATTACTTGATGATTCCACTAGTTCTAGCAGCCCCTATCCTAGGCAAGTAGCTCATACTTTACACAAATGCATTAGATGACTCCCTTGGTGCTTTATTGGCCCAAGTTAATGATGAAGGAAAGGAAAACACACTCTACTACCTTAGCCATCATCTAATCTCTGCTGAGGCTAATTATCCACCCATTAAGAAGTATTGCCTAGCTTTAATCTTTGGATCCCAAAAGCTACAACACTATATACTTTCTCATAAAGTGAACTTAATCTCTAGGGTCAATCCACTATAGTATCTCATGACACGACCGATGCTATTCAGATGACTGGCACGATGGTTCATTATCCTCTCACTATTTGACATTACCTTTGCACCCCTTCGTGCGGTGAAAGGACAAGCGCTAGTGGATTTCCTAGCAACACACCCACTTCCTGCTGACTTTCCACTTAGTGATGATCTCCCCGATGAACAAATCATGAACTTTGGGGATACTAGCATTCACTGCTAGGAGATGTACTTTGATGGCGCAGCTTCCTCTCAAAGAGGAAAAGAACCATAGTCTACTATTCCAAGAAAGGCAAGGGTAGGAACAGTTCCCTTAACTCCATACCACGATGTGATGAGATTCTCAAATCATCTATCTAGTCCTTGCGTCAATAATAAAGCCAAATATGAGGCTCTAATTGTCGGTCTGGAGTTAGCCATTATGCTAAGCAACCAGAACTTCAACATCTTTAGGGATTCTCAGCTAGTTATCAACCAAATCGTTGGGTCCTTTAAGGTTATAAAGCTGAAGCTCCATCACTACCATAAGTATGCCATGGAGTTATTAGCCCAAATCCCATATATTACTATTTATAGGATTCCTCGAGGAGAGAACATCGTAGCATATGCTTTACTCAAGCTTGCTAAGAATTTGACATGTCTTGAGTATGAGTCCACATCAATAAAGGTCCAAAATAGACAAGTATTATCCTTTATTAATATTGAACTCATCAAAATGTACTTGAGGTTGCCATTGCTAAGAAAGATGAAGAGTTAGATTAGAGGAAACCATTCATGGATTACATAAATAAAGGCAAACTATCTCAAGAGAAGTCTCAAGCCCATCAGATGAAGCACAGAGTACTTTCCTACACTCTTGTGGATGGTGCCTTGTACCGAGGGTCTTTCAATCATATGTGGTTACGTTGTTTAGACAAGCACAAAGACAGTAAGATCATGATCGAGGTACACTCAAGATTATGTGGAGCCAACCAATCTGGTCTGAAGATGAAAGCCAAGATCAAGAGATTAGGATACTACTGGTCGTCGATGATCAAAGATTACATGGATACGACTAGGTGATGCCACCAATGTCAAATACTCGGTATAGTCCTACACCAACCACTCAACATTCTACATCTTACATTAGCCTCATGTCCATTCAAGTGTTGGGGTACGCATAGTAGGTCTGATTGATCCTCCTTCTTCCAAGAGTCATCGGTTCATCTTAGCTGCTACTGACTACTTTTCCAAATGGCCGAAGGTGATTTCACTCAGAAAAGTCATAGCTCAGCATGTGCTCCAGTTTTTTAGGAACCATATCATATACATGTTTGGAGTGCCATAATGAATTATATCTAATAATGATACTGCATCCAAGAGCACCGAGATCAACAACTTTGCCCAGAGGCACACCATAGATTGGAGATATTTTACCATCAACTACCCAAGGGAAAATAGCTTAGTAGAAGCCGTCAACAAAACTATCATCTAAATACTAAAGAAGAAACTCGATTATAACAAGTTTATAATGGCAAAGCAGAAGTCTCTGGCCTACCACTACATATAGAACTCAAACTTAATATACTCTTTTCCTTAGTATGGGTCCGTTCTACCATTAGAAGTCTAACTCCCATCACTAAGGATAGTTGTGTGTAAGATCAAACAGAAAAGCAAGCCATTGTAGTTTGAAGAGCTCAAAAGTTTGGAAGAGATACTTTAGGCAAAATTCAGCAGTTAAAATGATTCAAACTTATACAAAGTTCATTTTGAGGGTTTATTTTAAGCTTATTAAGTAAGGGAGAGCTTTCTAATCAGTTTCTACTTAAAGAGATATAAAATCATGTTTCAAAATAATTATCAATAATAAAAATTCCATTTTGAAGTTGATCCCTTCCATGTTGAAAGTATTCTTGTTTACGAATCCACCATGATGTGTTTAGGGTTGGTGTAACAAACCCGGGCATAATCATATCCTTCATCGACACAACAAAAACATAAAATACAAATAAACATATAAAATAAACACATCTTTTATCTCAGGCTATTCTGAGTTGAGATAACGACTCTAGTGACACTCACTTAGTAGCTGCTCCAGGTCAGGTTGACATGCTACCCTACTAGTGTGTCACCCCAGTGGTCTTCTTGCTTCAAAGGATGTAACTCTACTACACTTCCCTTCCTTACTTGGCAAATGGACACCAATGAGCACCTTGTTAGTTTGGTAGGCTTAACTGTGTGGCTGGTAAGCTACCTCATGTTGGCTTCATTTAAGAGGATGTGAGTCTGCTACACTTTCTTCTTGGATTAGCCTTCATGCATTACTGGGTTGAGTATATTTAAGGTTTAGGATAAGTCTAACGACTCTTCCCTCCTGCTTGCTTCAAGTCCGTCCTTCCTTCCCTGCACCTTAGTTTGGTTAGTGCCTATCCTCCCATTTGACTATCTCGATGATCAAACTTATGTTGTAAGCTCCATGCTTTGATTCCAAATTGATGTGCAGTGTGCACCAGTTAGTTGGTTTTCATTATGGATGGATACACCTTAGGTTGATTGGTTCTCGCACCTGGGATACACCACTCATGGAAGATGTAAGTTATAGTTTCTCTCGAGTTGGCCACCGCACTCTAGAGGCTTTCTTTTCCGTGGCTCGTGATAACGCCCCTCAAGCACCTCCCTATGGGCACTATATTTGGATCATGTGTGCCCCATTTAGACACTATCCCGTTTACTGATTGTCCCCTTTCATAAACCCCTATGGTTGGAGAATTTATCTGGATGTGCAAATTCTCCCTTGGTCCAAAATCTGACAAGTTAAGGCATAGCACCTTCTCGGTGGTCCCTACACACCAACATAGTCCACAAAAATATATAAATAAAATATACATTTAATTATGGATTAGGAGGACAGCCATAGCAGTACCTTTTCTCGAGCAAGTATTCTATCTTTAGGTCAGTGTCAGCAAAACTCCCTATAGGAATCATATAATTACTCTTGAGTTGATATAAGTCCCCAATGGCATCCACTCAATAGTCATCTCTAAGTTAGGTTCGATTTATTATGCTACCAACAAGTCACCCCAGCGGTTATTCCTTACTTTAGAAAATGTAAGCCTGCTACGCCTTCTTCTTAGCATAGTTGTTGCACACCGAAAGGCAACCCCTTATGTTGGCTATTTACCCAGGACTATGCCTTTGGATTTATAAAGATAGTACAAGTTCTATAGCCCTTCTCAATGGGTCCATCGCATCGACATGGCCAAAAAATTAGATCTATCAAATTTCACCAAATACATCTTTGTGGATATGCCTCAATTTGAAATCAAACTAAACCAAACAAACCATATCAAACATTAAGTTAAAATTAATCACTACTTTGAGTTAACAAGTTCCCAGCATTCACCTATAGTGCCCTAGGTCGTTGCAACATAATGTGTCACCCAATAGTTGTTCATCACTTTAGAAGATGTAAGTCTACTATGCCTTCTTATAGCTATGCATAAAGGCAACCCCTGTTGGCTATGCCTTCGATAGTTGTAAAAAGGCAACCCCTTATGTTGACTAGCTTTGCCCTAGTAGACTATCCCTTTGGATTTGTAAAGCTAAGATAGTACAAGTTCGATATAGCCCCTTCTCAATGGGTCCATCGCACATCGACAAGGCTAAAAAATTAGATCTATCAAATTTGACCAAGCTCACATCTTCAGCGGATATGCCCTCAATTTGAAATCAAATTAAACCAAATAAACCATATCAAATAACATAAAATTAAGATAAAATTAATCCTGACTACTTTTGAGTTAACATAAGTTCCCAGCGGCATTCACTCTATAGTTGCCCTAGGTCAGGTTCGATTTGTTGCATCCAAGTCACAAGTTGTTGTGTCACTTTAGAAGATGTAAGTCTACTATGCCTTCTTCCTAGCATAGCTATTGCACACTAAAAGGCAACCCCTTAGGTTGGCTAGCTCTACCCTACAGCCAATAGATGATCCCTTTGGATTTGTAAACCTGAGGTAGGTCAAGGTCGACATATAGCTCCTTCTGGGTCCATCACACACCGGTCAATACATGAACTAGAAATTAAACCCAATCTGATTTTCCCCAGTGGAGTTAAATCATACAAGTTTTCCTAATGGAGCCTCAAATCATATATAAACAAGTCAAACAAAAAAATCAAATTCAAAACCAACCTCCCTAGTGGAGCCAAATTAAACCAACTCCCCCAATAGAGTCTAAATCAAATGAATCCAACCAAACTCTTATCCCCAACGGATACATCCCCAAATAAATCTATGAAATCAAACTCAAATCCAATCCTGGATAGCTTCCCTAGTGGAAGGTTCATATACCCGATCCCTAAGAGACTTAAGCCCATATCTCTAGCAGATATGCCTCTACTTCAATTAAAATAAAAAAAATTAAAGTCAATTTGATCTTAAGCCTTGGAGGATTATAGATTCTTATCCCTAGCTGATCTTCTTTCCATAAATCATATAATAAAATCAAATTCAAACCTTATCCCAACATATTTTCTTCTTCTATGCCCTCAACATAGACCCCTCACATGTCATGTCCAATGCATGTGTGATCCCTAGATCTCCTCCATGTCCTTGACATGTAATTCTCATCAAATCTTATTTTTCTTCTTATGCACACCTTTAATACTTCAACCAAAAGCCTAACAATGTATTCATTCAAATTACATCATCTTAACATTGTAATCAACATTTTATGATTTGTGATGGTGCAAGCTCAAACTAACTAAACAATATCATGCTAAACATATTATAGTGTAAATTAACACATATATTATATTATAATATATGATGTTATTTTATAATTTCCTATAATATTATATATTGTCTAACATTAGACCTAATTATAATCACTTAAAAAGAACAAATAATAAAATTTTCTCAAAATATGAATAATGTTCATTTTGGAAGTAAAATTGTTATTTTTTTCTATTTGAAATGGTGCAAAATAGCATAATTTTGGTGTTGCTTTGTCAATGTATTTGGCCAAATTATTCCATCTTAACATTCAAATTAACAATTTTGTGAGTTTTGACCCAATATATTATGAAAATGTAAAACATATAAAACATTTAGTAAATACGCCACATTCATATATATATATATATATATATATATATATATATATATATATATATATATATACATATATATATATATATATATATATATATATATATATATATATATATATATATCTTATGTACATTACAATTTAATATGCTTTATAATATATTATCTTACATTAACAAAATAAATCACTTTAAGCAAAAATTTTATAAAATTTGGATGAAAAATGAACATTTATTTTGGATGCAAAATTCCATTCTTTTGATTAAATGACACACCATAGCATAGCCTAATGATGTTCCATAAAGCATACCTTAAGTTTGGCCAAATCCCATCATCTTAGTGTATAAATCAGTATTTTTATGAATTATACTTGTACAAACTCTACTACCTCATACTATAATAAACTAAAATATGCTAAACAATAAGTAGTAATGCACAATAGTATGTTATAATGCATGATGCTACACTATGTCAGCCTAATGATGTTCCCGAAGCTTACCTTAAGTTTGGCCAAATCATATCATCTAAGTGTATAAATCAGTATTTTTATGAATTATACATGTACAAACTCTACTACATCATACTATAATAAACTAAAATATGTTAAACAATAAGTAGTAATACACAATAGCTTGTTATAATGCATGATGCTACACTTTGTTATGACATCCTATATTATAATACAATATAAAATACTTTATTATATTATATTGCATATCACAGCACAAGGGATTGCTTAAGATAAAAAATCATAAAATTAGTCTAAATAATAAAAAAAACTATATATTTGAGTCGTATCACTTGCATATTTTAAATTGAGATAATATATTATGATGCCATGCTCTAGCTATTATGAATTTGTCCAAATTCCACCATTTTATAGTCTAAATCAACATTTTTATAAATAATGCTAGTGTAGGCTCTATTGCATGATTATAAAAAACTAAAAGAATTTAAAATGTGTAGAACAATATATTATGATATATGATGTTATACTATGCTACAACAAATAATATTTATTTTGAAGATAAAATCTTACTTTTTAGACTACTAGTGGTGTAGCACACCTTTGGTATTACAACCTAATTCCCTCTTCAAATTTAATAAATTTCATCATCTAATTTATTATATTAATATTTTAATAATTTATATTAATATAGACTATAAGGTATAATACCATAATATACTAAATCATTTTAAAGCATCTTATAAGGTACTACAACCTAGTTGATGGTGATGCTCCTACTATCAAGGTTCTACCCATTCATATGGTTTAGGGTTAGTTTAAGGTTTAAAGTTTAGCATTAGTTTAGGGTTTAGGGTTACTTTAGTGTTTAGGGTATGCTATTTGGGGTTTAAAGTTTAGGGTTGTAAGTTTTAAGGTTTAGGGTTTAGGGTTTAGAGTTTAGGGTTTAGGGTTTTAGGGTTTAGGTGGCCCAGGGTTGTGGTGGGTCAGGGTTTAGGGTTGGAGTTTAGGGTTTAAAGATAGTTTAGGGTTTAGTAGGGTGAGGTCAGGCTTTAGGGTTTAGGGGAGATTAGTTTAGGGTTTAGGGTTTAGGATTTAAGGTTTAGGTTTTTTTAATTAAGTGAACCAGTAGTTTAGGTTTATATAGTTTATTTTTTTATTTGAGTTTATTTTAAAACTCTATTTTTATTTAGTTTAGTTTATTTATTTTAGGTTTATTTATTTTAGTTTAAGTTTGTTAGTTTATTTTAGGTTTAGTTTATTTTTAGTTGAGTTTTTTTCATTTTAGGATGGTTTTATTTTATTTTAGGTTTAGGTTTTATTTTATTATTTTAGGTTTAGGTTTTAGGTTTTATTTTAGGTTCATTTCAAGTTTTACTTTTAGTTTAGGTAGGTTTATTTATTTAGGTTTAGGTTTAGGTTTTATTTATTTTAGTTTGGTTTATTTTAGTTTAGGTTTAATTTATTTTCTTTATTTTATTTTATTTTAGATTTAGTTTTTTTTAGTTTAGGGTTTAGTTTTATTTTTTATTTACTCTAGGTTTTATTTTAGGTTTAGAATTTTATTTAGTTTTTATTTTATTTTAATTTTATTTTAGGTTTAGTTTTTATTTTATTTATGTTTTTTATTTTATAGTTTAGTTTAGGTTTTTATTTATTTTATTTCAGTTTAGTTTTATTTTTTATTTTATTTTCTTTTTTGGTTTAGGTTTAGGTTTAGGTTTTAGTTTATGATTTTATTTTATTTTATTTTATTTATTTTATTTTGGCATAGATTTTTTATTTATTTTATTTTTAGGTTTTATTTAGTTTAGGTTTTTAGCTTTTTAGGGATTAGTGTTTAGTGTTTTTTAGGGTTTAGGGTTTAGGATTTGGGGTTTAAGCTTTAGTATTTTGGGTTTAGGGTTTAGGTATAGGGTTTAACTTTTAGTTTTTGGTTTATGGTTTTTTTTAACAAAAAACAAATTAATATTCAACATTTCTTCTTTCCAATTTCATCAACCAAGTAGTAGCCCAAGTTCTCTAAGACACAAGCAATGACATAGATAAAAAATGAGCAGCCATAGAGCAAATCAAAATCCTAGATAAGTAGAACTATCTATCAGAAGACATAGTTCCATAAGAAGCAGATCAAATCGACTTCTTGTTTCTTCGCCCCATCAACCACCCCGCTTCGAGTAGCGGATCTCATCATATCCCGATCCCTCCTCGCCACCTCCATGGTTGTAACCTTCATCACACCTCCCACCTCCATAACCACCACTGCTCTGACCACCACCTCCATATCCTCCAGCACCTCTAGATCCCCCACCTCCATAAAGATAACTTTCGCCTCCGCCTTCGCCTTCGCCTCCACTTCTAGATCTACACTGAGCCTAGTTGAAGGTGATGTTCTTGTCGTTAAGGATTTACACATTCTTAGGGTTTAGGGTTAGTTTAGGGTTTAGGATTTAGGGTTTATGGTTGGTTTAGGGTTTGTGGTTTGGGGGGTTTAGGATTTATCAGGGTTTGTGGTTGGGTTTAGGGTTTAGTTTAGTTTATTTTTAGGGTTTAGGGTTATTTTTAGGGTTTAGAGTTTATGGTTTGGGGTTTAGGATTTAGGGTTTAGGTATTTTTTTTTTAAATTAAGTAAACTGGTAGGTTTAGGCTTATTTAGTTTATATTTTTATTTTTATTAATTTGAGTTTATTTTATATTTTAATTTTATTTAGGTTTATTTTTTATTTTAATTTAGATTAGTTTATTTATTTAGGTTTATTTATTTTAGTTTAACTTTTTATTTTAATTTATTTCTTATGTTTAGGTTCATTTTTTAGATGAGTTTTATTTTTATTTATTTTTTTGAGTTAGGTTTTATTTTTATTTTAAGATTTAGGTTTTTATTTTATTTTTTTGGTTTAGGTTTTAGGTTTATTTTTAGGTTTTATTTTTTAGATTAGGTTTAGGTTTATTTTTTGTTTATTTTATTTTATTTAGTTTAGGTTTGGGTTTTGGTTTTATTTATTATAGTTTAGGTTTAGTTTTTAAGTTTATTTTTTTGGCTTAGGTTTTTATTTAATTTTTATTTTGTTTTATTTTTATTTTTAGATTAGTTTTTATTTTATTTAAATTTTTATTATTAAGTTTACTTTTTTTTAGTTCTGCTTTTTATTTATTTTATTTTCTTTTTATTTTATTTTTTATTTTATTTTATTTGTATTTTTAGGTTTTTATTTTATTTTATTTTTTATTATATTTAGGTTTAGGTATTTTATTTATATTATTAGTTTTATTTAGGTTAGGATTAGTTTTGGTTTTAGGTAGAATTTTAGGGTTTAAGGTTGGGTAGGTTTAGATTTAGTGTAGGTTTATTGTTTTTTTTTAGCCATGTTTTTTGGGTTTAGGGTTTTTGGTTATTTTAGTAGGGTTTAGGGTTTGTAGTAGGTTTAGGTTTAGGGTTTAGGGGTTTTTTTTTTAAATTAAGTAAACTGGTAGGTTTAGGATTATTTAGTTTTTTTTATTTATTTTAGTTTATTTTATTATTTTTATTTATTATTTTATTTAAGTTTATTTTTTATTTCTACTTAGTTTAGTTTACTTATTTTAGGTTTATTTATTTTAGATTAGCTTTTTTATTTTAGTTGAGTTTTATTTTTATTTATTTTTTAAGTTAAGGTTTTATTTTTTTTATTTGTTTGTTTTAGGTTTAGGTTTTTATTTTATTATTTAGGTTTAGGTTTTAGGTTTTATTTAAGGTTTTTTTATAGGTTTTATTTTTTATTTTAGGTTTAGGTTTTTTTCTAAGTTTTATTTTTTAGTTTATGTTTAGGTTTATTTTTACTTTATTTTTTTTATTTAGTTTCGATTTATGATTAGGTTTAGTTTATTTGATGTTTAGGTTTAGGTTTTACTTATTTTAGTTTAGCTTTAATTTATTTTGTTTATTTTATTTTTATTTTACATTTAGTGTTTTTTTTTAGTATTTAGGTTTTATTTATTATTTATTTTAGTTTTATTTTAGGTTTATTTTTAGGTTTAGGTTTTTATTTAGTATTTATTTTATTTTATTTTTGCTTAATTATATTTTTATTTTTGGTTTAGTTTTTATTTTATTTAGGTTTTTTTATTTTTTTTAGTTTAGTTTAGGTTTTTATTTATTTTATTTTAGTTTAGTTATTGTTATTGTTTTTTTTTTTTGGATTAGGTTTAGGTTAATGTTTTAGTTTATGTTTTTATTTTATTTTATTTTATTTTATTTAGGTTTATTTATTTATATATTTTATTTTTAGGTTTTATTTAGTTTAGGTTTAGGTTTTAGCTTTTTATTTTAGTGATTGTGTTATTTTAGGGTTTGGGTTTAGGGTTTTTTTATTTATTGTATTTTAGTTTTTATAGTTAGGTTTAGGTTTATTTTATTTTTTTATTTTACTTTTATTTTAGGTTTAGGTTTAGGTTTTCTTTGTTTAGTGTAGTTTATTTTAAGTTTAGGTTTAAGTTTATTTTATTTTGTTTTATTCATTTTAATTTTTAGGTTTTTTTTTTAAATTTATTTAGGTTTTTCAAAATTTATTTTACTATTTTAGGTTTATTTTTTATGTTTAGGTTTTATTTCATTTTATTTTATTTTATTTTATTTTACGTTTTTTTATTTTATTTAGGTTTTATTCTTAATTTTACTTTATTTTAATTTTATTTAAGTTTTTTTTATTTATTTTATTTTAGTTTATTTTTATTTTTATTTTATTTTATTTTAGTTTAGGTTTTATTTTATTTTATTTTTTATTATATTTAGGTTTAGGTATTTCATTTATCCATTATTAGGTTTAATTTAGTTTAGGTTTAAGATTTTTTTAGGTTTAGGTTTGTGGTTTTTTAGGGTTTGGGTTTTATTTTAGGGTTTGGGGTTTAGGGTTGTGGTTTAAAGTTTTCTTTAGCTAGGGATTTTGGTTTTTAGGCTTTAGGGTTTAGGATTTAGGGATTAGGGTTTAGGGTTTAGGGTTAGTTTTAGAGTTTAAGGTTGAGGGTTTAGAATTTAGGGTTTAGAGTTTAGTGTTTTTTAAAAAAAAATTCAAGTAAGTTAGAGATTTATTTATTTTAGTTAATTTTTTATTTATTTTAGTTTATTGTATTTTTAATTTATATTTAGGTTTATTTTTTATTTTTATTTACTTAAGTGTTTTTATTTTAGGTTTATTTATTTTAGTTTAGCACTTTTATTTTAATTTATTTTTTAGGTTCAGGTTTATTTTTTAGTTGAGTTTTTTTATTTCATTTTTTTGGTTTAGGTTTTAATTTTTAATTTTTTGTTTTGGTTTAGGTTTTTATTTTAATTTCTTAGGTTTAGGTTTTAGGCTCCTATTTTATCTTTATTTTTATGTTTATTTTTTTATTTTAGGTTTAGTTTATTTTAGTTTATTTATTTTTTTTTCATTTAGTTTAGTTTAGTTTTAGTTTATTTTAGGTTTAGGTTTTTTATTTTAGGTTTAGCTTTAATTTATTTTGTTTATTTCATATTTATTTTTTGTTTAGTTTTTTTTTTTAAGTTTAGGGTTTAATTTTTATTTTTTATTTATTTTTAGGTTTTATTTTTAAGTTTATTTTTTTAGGTTTAGGGTTTTATTTGTTTTTATTTTATTTTATTTTAGGTTTATTTTATTTTCATTTTATGTTTAGTTTTCATTTTATTTAGGTTTTTTATCTTTTAGTCTAGTTTAGATATTTATTTATTTTATTTTAGTTTAGTTTTTATTTTTTATTTTTTATTTTTTGGTTTAGGTTTAAGTTTTAGTTTATGTTTGTATTTATTTTATTTTATTATTTTATTTTGGTTTAGGTTTTTTTATTTATTTTATTTTTACATTTTATTTAGTTTAGGTTTAGGTTTTTAGCTTTTTAGGGTTTAGGGTTTAGGGTTAGTTTAGGGTTTAGGGTTTGTGGTTTAAGGTTTAGGGTTTAAAGTTTAGGGTTTAGGTTTTAGGTTTTGGGTTTTAGTTTTAGTTTAGGGTTTAAGTTTTTTTTTAACAGAGAATAATTCATATTCAATATTTCTTCTTTTCGATTTCATCAACCAAGTAGAACCCCAAGTTTTTTTAGACACAAGCGATGACATAGATAAAAAATGAGCAGCCGTAGAGCAAATCAAAATCTCTAGATAAGTATAACCAACTCTATTGTAAGAAAACAACTCCATAAGCAGTAGATCAGATTGACTGTTCTTTAGTTTCTCCAGTTCCAATCAGAACCACCCTTGCTCTCGATTAGCAAGATAAACCATCATATCCCAATCTCTCCCTCCGCCACCACCACGGTTGTAACCTCGATCGCTCCTCCCGCCTCCTTAGCCACCACTACTCTGACCACCACCTCTATATCCACCAGCACCTCCAAATCCCCCACCGCTAGTGAGATAACCACCGCCACTACCTTTGCCTCCACCACCAGATCTAGACTAAGCCTGGTTAGCGATGATGTTCCTGCCATCAAGGTTCTGCCCATTCCTAGGATTTAGGTTTAGGTTTAGATTTTTTAGGTTTATTTTTTAAATTTATTTAGCTAATTTAGGATTAGGTTTAGGGTTTTGAGTTTAGGGTTAGGGTTTAGGGTTTAAGGATTATGGTTTTAGGGTTTATGCTTTTAGGGTTTAGAGTTTAGAGTTTTAGGGTTTAGGGGTTGACGGTTGTAGGTTTTAAGGTTTATGGTTTCAGGTTTAGGGTTTAGGGATTAGAGTTTAGGGTTTTAGTGTTTAGGGTTTAGGGTTCAGGGTTTAAGGTTTTAGGGTTTAGGGTTTAGGGTTTAGTGTTTATGGTTTATGGTTTAGGGTTTAGGACTGTAAGTTTAGGGTTTAGGGTTTAGGATTAGTTTTAGAGTTTAAGGTTTATGGTTTGGGGATTTGGATTTAGGGTTTAGTGGGTTTTTTTTTAAAATTAAGTAAACTTGTAGGTTTAGGTTTATTTAATTATTTTTATTTATTTGAGTTTATTTTTTAGGTTTAAGATTTTATTTAGTTTTTATTTTATTATATTTTTATTTTATTTTGGTTTTTTATTCTTAAGTTTACTTTATTTTTAGTTTAGTTTAGGGTTTTATTTATTATATTTTAGTTTATTTTTATTTTTTTGGTTTAGGCTTTTATTTTATTTTATTTTCCTATTATGTTTAGGTATTTTTATTTATATACTTATTAGGTTTTATTTAGTTTAGGTTTTTCATGTTTAGGGTATAGGGTTTAGGGTTTAAGGCTTTAGGGTTTAGGATTTTAGGGTTTAGAGTTTAGGGTTAGTGTCTAGGGTTTAGGGTTTAGGGGTTTTCTAAAAAAAAAAATTAAGTCAACTTGTAGGTTTAGGTTTATTTAGTTTTTTTAGTTTATTTCTTATTTATTTTAGTTTATTTTATTTTTTTATTTTTATTTAGGTTTATTTCTTATTTTTATTTAGTTTATTTATTTATTTTAGTTTAGCTTTTTTTTAGTTTATTTTTTAGGTTTAGGGTTAGCTTAATGTTTATTTTTTTGTTTAGATTTGTTTTTATTTTATTTCTTAGGTTTATGTTTTATTTTTTATTTTTAGGTTTAGGTTTTGGTTTTGTTTTAGGTTTAAGTTTTAAGTTTTTATTTTAGGTTTTTTTTAGTTTACGTTTAGGTTTATTTTTAGTTTATTTTATTTTATTTATTTTAGGCTTTAGGTTTAGTTTATTTTAGGTTGTTGTTTAGGATTTATTTATTTTAATTTCATTTATTTTAGTTTAGGTTTAGGTTTATTTTATTTTGTTTATTTTAGGTTTTGGTTTTTTATTCATTTTTAGGTTTATATTTTTATTTAGTTTTTATTTTATTTTATTTTAGGTTTATTTTATTTTTATTTTACATTTAGTTTTTATTTTATTTAAGTTTTTGTATTTTTAAGTTTATCTTATTTTTTTAGTTTAGTTTAAGTTTTATTTATTTTATTTGACATTCATTTTTATTTTTTATTTTATTTTGTTTTTACATTAAGATTTACATTTAGGTTTTGGTTTAGGTTTAGGTATTAGTTTAAGTTTTTTTTAATTTTATTATTTTATTTAGGTTTAAATTTTTATTTATTTTATTTTAGGTTTAGGTTTGAGGTTTTTAGGGTTTAGGGTTTAGGGTTAGGTTGTGCCTGGGGTTTAGGGTTTGTTTGTTTTTTGGGTTTAGGTTTAGGTTTAGGATTTAGGGTTCTAAGGTTTAGGGTTTTGGGTTTAAGGTTGTAGGTTTAGGGTTTAGGGTTAGTTTTAGGGTTTAGGGTATAGGGTTAGGGTTTTTTTTTATTTTTTTTATTCTTTTTAGTTTTTTATTATTTTTAAAGTAAGTAAACTAGTAGGTTTAGGTTTATTTAGTTTATTTATTTATTTATTTTAGTTTATTTTATTTTTTATTTTACTTAGTTTAGTTTAATTATTTTAAGTTTATTTAATTAGTTTAGGTTTTTTATTTCAATTTATTTTCTAGGTTTAGGTTTAGGTTTAGATTTAGGTTTATTTTTTAATTTGGTTTCATGTTGTATTTTTTGAGGTTTAGGTTTTATTTTTTATTTTTTGGTTTAGGTGTAGGTTTTGATTTTATTTTTTAGGTTTAGATTTTAGGTTTTTAGTTTAGGTTTATTTTTACATTTTATTTTATTAGTTTAGGTTTAGGTTTATTTTTATTTTATTTTATTTTATTTACAGTTTTGGTTTAGGTTTAGTATAATTTATGTTTTGGGTTTAAGTTTTATTTTTTTATTTATTTTTAGGTTTAGGTTTTTATTTAGTTTTTTTTAGTTTTATTTTCATTTTATTTTATTTTAATTTTATGTTTAGCTTTTATTTTATTTAGGTTTTTAATTTTTACTTTAGTTTAGGTTTAAATTTATTTTATTTTATTTTAGTTTATTTTTAGGTTTTGGTTTAGTTTTATGTTTAGGTTTAGGTTTTAGTTTTGGTTTTTATTTTATTTTATTTTTTTATTTTATTTTGGTTTAGGTTGTTTTATTTATTTTATTTTTTGGCTTTATTTAGGTTAGGTTTAGCTTTTTAGCTTTTTAAGGTTTAGGGTTTAGGAATTAAGGTTTGTTGAGGTTTTAGGTTTAATGTTTTGGGTGTAGGATTTAAGGTTTAGGGTTTAGGGTTTAAGGTTTATGGTTTAGGGTTTAGCTTTTTGGATTTAGGGTTTAGGGTTTATGGTTTTAGGGTTTAGGGTTTAGAGTATAGGGTTGTTAAGATTTAGGATTTAGCGTGTAGGGTTTAAGTTTTAAGTCTAGGGTTCAAGTTTTAGTTTTAGGGTTTTTAGATTTTTTTAAATAGAGAACAAATTTAGATTCAACATTTCTTCTTTTCAATTTCATCAACCAAGCAACTCACCAAGTTCTCTAAGACACAAGCGACGACATAGATCAAAAATGAGCACGCATAGAGCAAATCAAAGACTTTAGATAACTAAAATTGTCGTTACTATAAAGACCCAGTTCCATAAGCAGCAGATCGTATTAGTTGTTCTTCATTTTCTCTAGTTCGCATCAAAACCACCTCGACCTCTCAAGTAGCGGGATCTACCATCATATCCCCGATCTCTCCCTCCGCCACCACCATGGTTGTAACGTCCATCACTTCTACCACCTCCATGACCACCACTGCTCCGAGCACCACCTCCATATCCACTAGCACCTCCATTTCCCCCACCACCAATGCGATAATTTCCACCTCCACCTTCGCCTCCATCGCTAGATCTATACTGAGCCAGTTTGTCGATGACGTTCTTGCCATCAAGGTTCTGCCCATTCTTAAGGTTTAGGTTTAGGTTTAAGTTTATTTTTTTAATTTATTTGGTTGCTTTAGGTTTAGGTTTAGGGTTTAGGGTTTAGGGTTTGGGTTTAGGGTTTAGGGTTTAGGATTTAGGGTGTAAGGTTTATAATTTAGGGTTTAGCATTTTAAGGTTTATGCAAAATAGGGTTTAGGGTTTAGGAATTGGGGTTTAGGGTTTAGGGTTTAAGGTTTTTTAGGGATTAAGGTTTAAGATTTAGGGTTGTAGGTTTAGGGTTTAGGGTTTAGGATTTAAGGTTTAAAGTTTTTTTTAAAAAAATTAAGTAAATTGATAGGTTTAGGTTTAATTAGTTTATTTAGTTTATTTTATTTTTATTTATGTTTATAGTTTATTTTTATTTAGTTAAGTTTATTTTTTTTAGGTTTATTTATTTTAGTTTAGTTTTTTATTTTAGTTTTTTTTATTTAGGTTTATTTTTTAGTTGACTTTTATTCTTATTTTATTTTTTAGGTTTATATTTTTTTTTATTTTTAGGTTAAGGTTTACGTTTTTAATTGAATTTTTTAGGTTTAGGTTCTAGGTTTTTATTTTAGGTTTATTTTTAAGTTTTATTTTTTAGCTTAGGTTTAGGTTTATTTTTAGTTTATTTTATTTTATTTAGTTTATGTTTAGGTTTAGTTTTAGTTTATTTTAGGTTTAGGTTTTATTTATTTTAGTTTAGTTTATTTTAGTTTACTTTTAGGTTTAGGTTTATTTTAATTTGTTTATTTCATTTTAATTTTAGGTTTAGTTTTTTTTTAAGGTTTGGGTTTAGGTCTTAATTTTTATTTAATTTTAGGTTTTAATTTTGGTTTATTTTTTAAGTTTAAGTTTTTATTTAATTTTTATTTTACTTTATTTTAAGTTTCTTTTATTTTTATTTTATGTTTATTTTTTTATTAAGGTTTGTTTTCATATGTTTATTTTATTTTTTAATTTAGTTTTCATTTTTATTTATTTTATTTTAGTTGTTTTTATTTTATATTTCATTTTATTTTTAGGTTTAGGTTTAGGTTTTATTTTATTTTATTTATTTATTTTATTTAGGTTTAAGTTTTTATTTATTTTATTTTAAATTTTATTTAGTTTATGTTTAGGTTTTTAGGGTTTGGTTAGGGTTGTAGGAGGAACCATAGTTTAGTTTAGAGTTTAGGTTTATGGTTTAGTTTAGTAGGGCTTATGGTAGGGTGTAGGTTGTCTTTAGGGTCAAGTTAATAGGGGTGGTTTTAGGATCTGGGGTGGGTATGTTTTATTTTAGGTTAGTTTAGGGTTTAGGGTTTTAAATTCCAAACCAAGTAGGCTTATTTATTTAGATGGGGTCATGATAGGTTAAGGTTTAGGGTTTAGGTGTGTGGGGTTTAATGTTTTTTAGGTTTAGTTTAGGGTTTAGGTTTTAGGGTTTCTGGCCTGTTTAAGGTTTATGTTTTAGGGTTTAACATTTAGGCTTAAAGGTTTAAGGTTTATGGTTTAGAGATTCGGGTTTATAGTTAAGGTTAGGGTTTAGGGTTTAGGATTAGGGTTTTCTGTGTTTTTAGTGTTTAGGGTTCAGGGTTTATGGTTTAGGGTTAGTTTTATGGTTTAGGGTTTAGGGTTTTTTTTTAAAAAACACAAATACAGCCAGTTAGGTTTTATTTTAATTTAGTTTATTTTATCTTTATTTTTTTTAATTCTATTTTGTTTAGTTTGTTTATTTTAGGTTTATTTACGTTAGGTTAGGGTTTTTTATTTTAGTTTATTTTTTAGGTTTAGGTTTAGGTTTAGGTTTAGGATTATATTTAGTTTTTTAGTTGAGTTTTATTTTTATTTTATTTTTTAGGTTTAGATTTTATTTTCTATTTTTAGATTTATCTTTATGTTTTTATTTTAATTTTTTTTTAGGTTTAGGTTTTATTTTTTAGTTTAGACTTAAGTTTATTTTATTTTATTTAATTTAGATTTAGGTTTAGGTTTAATTTCTTTTAGGTTTAGGTTTAGGTTTTATATATTTTAGTTTAGGTTTAAGTTTATTTTATTTTTATTTTAGGTTTATGTTTTTTTTAGATTAGGGATTAGGTTTTACTTTTTATTTATTTATAGGTTTATTTTTAGGTTTATGTTTTTATTTAGTTTTTATTTTATTTAAATTTAGGTTTAATTTATTTTTATTTTACATTTAATTTTTATTTTATAAAGGTTTTTTATTGTTAGGTTTATGTTATTATTTTAGTTTAGTTTAGGTTATTCTTTATTTTATTTTAGTTTATTTTCATTTTTTATTTTAGTATATTTTTAGGCTTATATTTAGGTTTTAGTTTAGGTTTTTATTTTATTTTATTTTATTTAGGTTTTGGTTTATTTATTTATTTTATTTTTAGGTTTTATTTAGTTTAGGTTTAGTTTTAGGATAAGGTTAGGTTTAGGGTTTAGTGGTTTAGGTTTTAGGGTTTTAGGGTTGTAGAGGTTAGAGTTTAGGGTTTAGGGTTTAGTCAGCCTGTGGCAGCAGGGTTTTAGGTCAGCTCAGGGTTTAGGGTTTAGGTCAAGTTTGGGGTTTAGGTTTAGTTTAGAGGTGTGGAGGTCAGTGGTAAGTAGTTTAGGGTCAGTTTGGGGGTAGTTTAGGTTTTAGTTTAGCTCATTTAAACCAAGCAAACCGAGTAGTTTCATTTTATTTTGTTTGGGGGTTTAGTTGGGAGGCAGATTAAGTGAGTGAGGTGGGGAGTTTGGGAGAGTCAGGATCTTTGGTAGTTTAGTTTAGTAGGGTTTAGGATCAGTGGAGGATGAGTGTGGTTTAGGTTTAGGGTTTAAGGTTTAGGGTGGTTTAGTGGGGTTTAGTTTATGGTTTAACATTTTAGGGTTTAGAGGGGAGTTTAATGGTCACTTTAGAGGATTTATGTTTGGGTTTATGATTTGAGGTTTAGAATTTTTTAAATCAAGCAAATTAGTAGGTTTTATTTAGTTTACTTTAGGGTTTATTTATTTATTTAGGTTTAATTTATTTTATTTAGTTTAGTTTGTTTATTTTGGTTCATTTATTTTAGTTTATTTATTTATTTTAAGTTTAGGTTTAGTTTATTTTTAGTTGAGTTTTATTTTAACCTTTTTGGTTTATGGTTTTAGGGTTTAGGGATTATGGTTAAGGGTAGTTTAGCATTTAGGGTTTGAGGGAGGGTTTAGGGTTTATGCTTTTGGATTAGGGTTGTGGTGGGTAGTGAGGTTTTATTTATTTGTTTAATTTATTTTTTAATTTTTTATTTTCAAAGTTTAGGGTTTAGGGTTTAGGGTTGATGTTTTAGTTTAGGTATATTTTAAATTAGGTAAACCAGGTTTAGATTATTTTAGTTTTTTAGGGTTTGGGGTTTAGTGTTAGCTTAGGGTTTAGGTTTTTATTTATTTGAAGAATTATGTAAACCGCAGGTTTATGTTTATTTATTTTATTTAGTTTACTCTTTTTTATTTTAATTTATTTTAATTTTAATTTTTTTTATGTTTATTTTTAATTAGGTTTTTAGTTTAGTTTATTTATTTTATATTTATTTATTTTAGTTTAGGTTTTTTATTTTAATTTATTTTTTAGGTTTAGGTTTAAGTTTAGGTTTATTTTTTAGTTAAATTTATTTTTATTTTATTTTTTGGTTTAGGTTTTACTTTTTATTTTAGGTTTAGTTTTTTGATTTTATTTTCTTAGATTTAGGTTTTAGGTTTTATTTTAGGTTTATTTTTAGGTTTTATTTTTTTGTTTAGGTTTAGGTTTACTTTTTAGTTTATTTAATTTTATTTAGTTTAGGTTTAGGTTTCGATTTTATTTATTTGGTTTAGTATATTTAAGTTTAGGTATAGGTTTTTTTTTTAGTTCACGATTTAAGATTTATTTTTTTTATTTTTAGGTTTTATTTTTAAGTTTATTTTTTAGGTTTATGTTTTTATTTATTTTATATTTTATCTTATTTTAGGTTCATTTTAGGTTTATTTTAGTTTTATTTTACATTTAGTTTTTATTTTATTTTATTTTATTTTTATTATTAGGTTTATCTTATTTTGTTAGTTTAGTTTAGGCTATTATTTATTTTAATTTAGTTTAGTTTTATTAGTTTATTTTATTTTATTTTTAGGTTTTGGTTTAGGTTTAGTTTAGGTTTTATTTTATTTTATTTTAAATTTATTTAGGTTTAGGTTTTTTATGTTTTAATTTTAGTTTAGTTTAGTTTAGGGATTAGTGATTAATGGGAGTTTGGGGTTTAGGGGTGGGAGTTTAGGTGGTGGGTTTAGGGTGGTGGTTTAGGTAGTGGAGGGTTTAGGGTTTAGAGTTTTAGGGTTTAGGGTGTGGTTTAGGTTAGTTTAGGGTTGGGTAGAGTTTAGTTTAGTATTTAGTGGTAAGATTTAGTTTATGGGTTTTGCATTTTGGGGTTTTTTTAATTAAGTAAATTGATACATGTTGGTTTATTTTGTTTATTTTTTATTTAGGTTTATTTTAAATTTTTATTTAGATAAGTTTATTTATTTTAGGTTTATTTATTTTAGTTTAGGTTTTTTATTTTAGTTTATTTTTTTGGTTTAGGTTTAGGTTTATGTTTCTTTTTTAATTTTTTTTTTTAGGTTTAAGTTTTATTTTTTATTTTTAGGTTTAGGTTTAGGTCTTTATTTTATTTTTTTATTTAGGTTTTTGGTTTTTATTTTAGGTTTTTATCATAATTTAGGTTTAGGTTTAGCTTCTATTTATTTTTGTTTAGTTTATTTTAGTTTAGCTCTAAATTCATTTTATTTTGTTTATTTAAGCTTTATGTTTTTTTTTAGGGTTTAGGTTTTGTTTTTTATTTAATTTCAATTTTATTTTTTAGATTTAGGTTTTAATTTTGTTTTTATTTTATTTTATTTTAATTTTATTTTATTTTTATTTTACATTTAGTTTATATTTTATTTATGTTTTTTTATTTTTTATGTTTATTTAATTTTTTAGGTTTAGTTTTAGTTTTTATTTATTTTATTTTGGTTTAGTTTTTTATTTTATCATATTTTTTAGGTTTATTTTTAGGTATAGGTTTTAGTTTAGGTTTTTATTTGATTTTATATTATTTTATTTAGGTTTAAGTTTTATTTATTTATTTTATTTTTAGGTTTTATTTAGTTTAGTTATAAGTTTTTAGGATTTAGTGTTTAGGGTTTATGGTTTTGGGTTTAGGGTTTAGGGTTTACGATTTAAGGTTAAGGGTTTGGGGTTTTGGGTTGAGGGTTTAGGGTTCTAGGTTTTAGGGTTTAGGGTTTAGGGTTTAGGGTTTAGTGTTTTAGGGTTTAGGGTTTAGTGTTTAGGGTTTAAGGTTTAGAGTTTAGGGTTTAGGGTTAGTTTTACAATTTAAGATTTAGGGTTTGGGTTTTATTTATTTATTTTTATTTATTTGTTTATTTTTAAATTAAGTAAACTAGTAGGTTTAGGTTTATTTAGTTTATTTTTTTATTTCAGTTTATTTTATTTTTTTTTATTTTGATTTATTATTTTAATTTTTATTTAGTTTAGTTTATTTATCTTAGGTTTATTTATTTTAGTTTAGGTATTTTATTTTAGTTTTTTTTTTGTTTAAGTTTTGGTATAGGATTATTTTTTAGTTTGGTTTTATTTTTATTTTATTTTTTAACTTTCATATTTTAATTTTTTAGGTTTACGTTTTAGGTTTTTATTTTATTTTTATTTTTAGCTTTAATTTTTTAATTTAAGTTTAGGTTTATTTTTAGTTTATTTTATTTAATTTTGTTTAGGTTTAGTTTATCTTAGGTTTATGTTTAGGTTTTATTTATTTTAGTTTAGTTTATTTTAGTTTAGATTTAATTTAATTTTATTTTGTTTATTTTATTTTCTTTTTAGGTTTAGTTTTTATTTTTAGTTTAGGGTTTGGGTTTTATTATTAATTTATTTTTAGGTTTAATTTTTAGGTTTAGTTTTTTATTTAGTTTTTATTTTATTTTATTTTTGGTTTATTTTAATTTTATTTTATGTTTAGTTTGAATTTTATTTAGGTTTATTATTCTTAGGTTTATATTTATATTTTTGATTAGTTTAAATTTTTATTTATTTTATTTTAATTTATTTTATTTTTAAGTTTAGGTTTATGTTTTAGTTTAGGTTTTTATTTTATTTTATTAGTTTTTTATTTATTTATTTTAGGTTTTATTTAGTTAGTTTTTGTTAGTTAAGGGTTTAGGGTTTAGGTTTTGGTTGGTTAGGGTTTAGGGTTTAGGGTGGGTTGTAGGATTTTGGTGGTTGTTTTAGTTTAGGGTAACTTAGGTTTAAGAGGGTGGGTTGGGAGTGGTGGTAGTAGGGTTTGGGAGGGTTTAGGAGGGTATGGTAAGGTTTAGTAGGTTTAGGGTGGATAGTTTTGGGGTTTAAGTGGGGTTTAGGGTTTTAGGGTTTAGTGTTAGGGTGTGGTGTGGTAGGTTAGGTTTAGGATTAGTTTAGGGTTTGGTTTAGGTTTAGTGGTTTAGGATTATTTAGGATTAAGGGTTTATTTTTTAAAAAAAATAAGTAAACTAATAGGTTTAAATTTAATTAGTTTATGTAGTTTAATTATTATTTATTTTAGTTCATTTTAATTTTACTTTTTATTTAGGTTTATTTAGTTCATTTAGTTTATTTTTTAATTATTTTAGTTTATTTTATTTTTTATTTTATTTAGGTTGATTTATTATTATTTTTTAATTTAGTTTATTTATTTAGTTTAGGTTTTTTTTATTTTAGTTTTTTATTTTAGTTTAAGTTATTTTATTTTAGTTTATTTTAGGTTTAGGTTTAGTTTTGTTTATTTTAGTTTGGTATATTTTATTTTTTATTTTTAGGTTTTATTTTTTTATTTTTTTATGTTTATGTTTTTTTGTTTATTTTTTTATATTTTTTTTTTTATTTTTTTAAGATTTAGGTTTTATTTTTTATTTTATTTTTATTTTAGGTTTTTTTTTTTTAAGTTTAGGTTTTATTTTAGGTTTATTTTAGGTTTTATAGTTTAGGCTTAGGTTTATTTTTATTTTATTTTATTTTATTTAGTTTAGGGTTTATTTTTAGTTTATTTTAGGTTTAGGTTTAGGTTTTATTTATTTTAATTTAGGTTTATCTTTATTTTATTTTGTTTATTTTAGGTTTAGTTTTTTTTTAGCTTAGGCTTTAGGTTTTATTTTTCATTTATTTTTATGTTTATTTAATAGGTTTAGGTTTTTATTTAGTTTTTATTTTATTTAGGGTTTTGTGTTGCCATCCTTCAAGATCTTTGATGGCAGTGGGAACCCATGACAACACATTGCACACATTAGAGCCGACAGTTGCAACACACCAATGGCAAGAATGCAATCCTCTTCCGCCTTTTCGTTAACAGTATGCCAGGTGTTGGTTTTGATTGGTACACCGAACAGCCCAATAGTTCGATGAAGACTTTTGCTGAGTTGGAGCACCTTTTCATGAAAAGGTTTGCTACAACTCATCAGAGAGTCATTATAGGTGACCTCATTGTAGAGAAACAGAAACTCAATGAGTCCTTTATTGGTCACATTCTCAGGTGGCACAACCTGTGCATGAAATGGGAACTACAGCTGTCCAAACAACATGGCAATGGGATTCTTCTCAAGAATATCTATGGCCTGGTTGCCTTCATGCTTAAGGGATTTATCATCAAAATATTCTAGAAATTAATCAACAAGGTAGCTAGCCAACAAGAAGAAGCCAAATAGTTGCCCTTTCCCGACTAATCATCTAGGCCCAAACTGCAGAAGGTGTGAGAAGAAGCTAGGGATAGTTGTGCCAGTGGACAGAGGGAAGGAGCTATCCAGAGTTCAATATGAGAGACAACAAGCTCAGCCTCCTCCTTTTCCACCTCCTCTTCCACCACCTCGGCATCATATTGGCCACCGCAGTCACCACAATGACCATTTCTACCACCTCTGTAGCCTACTTAGAAGTGGTATTCAAATCCATCGCTAGGTAGCTACTTTCCACCTACTCTTGCCAATAGATGGAATAAGCCATATTCATTCAGGAAGGTGATAGTTAAGAAAATCTTTAAGAATCTCTTAAAGAAACCTAATTTTTAGTTATCAGAGCCTAAGAGGCCAGAGGAATTGGGCAAGAGCGATGATCCTAGCTATTGTCCCTACCACTGCATGTTTGGCCATGTCTTAGAGGATTGTATCACTTTTATGGACTATCCTGAGTGCAACTATAAGTTGAGAGCCATAATTATCCCTAAGGAATATTAATTAGAACAACCATCCAGTTCGGTTAGAGTAATCCTTGGGGATACTTGCGATCCTCTTAAGACCAAAGAAGGTTAGGATATCTCCCTATCCCAAACCTCTAAGAAGATCATTTCTAAGATTAAGAAGCTTTCCTTGCAGGTGCCTGAAGTAGCTCAAACCTCCAATACCAAGGAAGGTTTTCTAGTTACAAAGGATAACTCGAGGTGGGTAATAGCCCACCAGTAGTAGCAGCTCACCATACTTGCCTAGGATAGTGCAGTAGCATAGCCACCATCCGAGTCCAGTACTCCCTCCACCATTGCAGCTACCACCTCTTCTGCTAGCTCCTCTTTTACCAACAAAAGAATTATATCTATGGATAAGAGCACTAAATCCCTTAATCCGCCTACTTTACTTGATTTCTATCATGTACCTCCACCCAAAAAGAAATTAATGAAGAAAGCTTATTCTACTTATATATTGTCTACTTCTGATGCTCTTGATTTTATTCTTATTGAAAGCTCTCCGAGTCTAAATAAAAATAATAGCTCTAGTAGTTCTGATCCTTTCCTTTCTGATTCAAAGTCAGACTATCCTTCTCCAAATCAATCAGGTTCACCTCTTGAGATTGACTTGGAGTTAACTGACTCTGAGAATCCCATAGGAGAAGCTGTAGGTATGCCCGATGAGAAGGTAGAACTTTCCATAACCTCATCATTCCAAGAAGTCACTATAGTCAACCTATGTAGTTGCAAAGTTCTACCTCCTAAGGTATCACCTCAGGATAAGGGTAAGCAAGTCATTGGTTTGAGTGAGTAGATAGCCCCTTCATAGGATGCTCCACCCATGGATATGCTTAGGGAGGACCAATCTAGAGTTGATTACAATGTCCTAGCTCACCTTACAAAGTTTCTAGCTAAGTTAAGCATATACTATGCCCTTATCTAATCCAAAGAGATGAGGAAATCTCTAATTAAGGTCTTACTTGATCTAAAGATATGCTTAGCTCAGCTGACTGCTAGTAAAGAGGAGGCATGCCACTAGAAGGACATCTTAGGAGTTACAGGCAACGATGAAGACTTACTCCTAGGGATGACCGAGCACAACCGCCTCTTTATATTATAGTGGATGTTCATAGATATAGGCTATCCAGAGTTCTGGTTGACCTAGGTGTATCAATCAATATTATGAGTCTAAGAACCCTTGCCTACTTAAGGATCGACATCTACAAACTCTAAAAAGAAATGATGATATTGAGAGGATTCAATGAACAATGAGAGGGTCTTGTGGTGTTTATTTTGGATGTATAGGGGAGGGGACACCACATAGATTGTAGGGGATACTTTTTGAGGTGATTGGGTAAAAGATTGAGGTATTATATACTATCTTGAAAGATAGAGACATCACCCTACAATGGACCTATTCACATAATAAGGACTCCTTAGGCATGATGGGTCTTTGAATGTACCAGAGATTTATCCCCTACTTTACATGGATGAATAAAGTAGGGTTTATATTAAACCAGGTTCTTAAGTTTCTTATGGAGGCAAGCCTCTATAGTTAATTACATCTTAGGAAATAAAATTTCTTAAGAATACTCTCAATTAAAGTAGACAATTATCATCTCCAAAGATTTCAAGGTTAGATTATCAAAAGATTGGTTGTATTTGGAAAATTAATTAGGAATGTTCAAGGAGAAGACTTATTTTTAGAATCTAAATGAAATAAGTAATAAATGCTCATGATACTAGGAAGCCTAGTGAGCATTCCAATCTATCCTATAGTTGGGCTTTGTAATTTTGAAGTTGAGGGGACTTATATATTTTGAGTTGAAATTTAATTAGATTACTAGGCTTATAATCTACTAATAAGGGAATGCCTAAGAGAGGAGAGGGCTCATAGCTCAAGGAAATAGCTATCTGATCCTAAATCTAGGGAGCTTTAGCTAAAGCATGATCTAATCAGTGGACATAAGGGTTTACCTCCACAAGAGAGAATAAATTATCTAACTTCGACTTATAACCTAGAGTGGCCTTCTAACTTCTATGATTTTAAACCATGTAGTCCGCATTATAAATTGCAAGATAGCTAGGGTAGTTATTTAATTAGAAAGAGACTAGAGCATAAGTGGTATGAGCATATGACTTAATCTATAGATGCAAAATATTTTCAAATTTTATTTCATTTTAGACACATCATTTTGACAAAGACTTTAGGATTTTTTATGCCTAAATGCATGATGAAATAGGTTATAGGTCAAATCAGCTAGAAGAAGGCATTCTCCACCACAAGGGATGTCTTCACAGGTCAAGCATTCCTTAATCATGCAAGGATGGAGATCCTTCATGTTCTAGAGAGAAAGAATATGCATGCATGATGTGAAACATACAATCATACAACTAAGGGGTTGCTAAATCTTTTAATTATCTTATTTATGTCTTAGGCTTTATGATGAGGTTATGAGTTGTTTAAAATTTAGTTATGAGTGATTAGTTGGGTAGAAAAGCTATTTTTATCCTAAGAGCCTAATCGTATCCAAGCCACACATTAAAGCATCAATCATTTAAGAAACTATGGAAAACATGTCGTCCTAATGTACAATGTAAACATAACATCAAACAATTATATAAACTATCATAAAAGAATAAAAGATCGGTGCGATCGGGTACCTCTGTACAATCCGAAGAGGGAAAAGATGGGTAGTTGAGCTCTACCCTTATTCATCCTGGAATATGAAAGAATAATTATAATTGTATTAAATGTTATGGGGTCTTCTTTCTTCATATCTCCATTTATGATTTGGTTATTTCTTTGATTTGGATGGTTCTTTCTTCAAAGGCATCACAGGGCACTCCAGGACAAAGCCTTCTAGCCACTACTCATCCTAATCCCCCATAGCACTAATCCTAATTCCTATTGAAAAAATTACATTTCTATGGGAAAAGTAAATCTAACTACACCTACAAAATAGATGTTAGCTAAATGTACATATAATCCCAAGTAATTGTATTTGTAATTTGGACTTAGCACCCTACACATAGGTAACTAAGCCCACATGTCCTAACTTGGATTATGCTTAAAGATTTAAGCAACTTGCAAAAAGTCCATCCTCATTTATTTTTAAGCATCCCTTAAGCATAATCCCCTATAGAAAACATGATTAGGAAAATATTGGCATCCAATCTAGATGCTCACCCCTAACATCCAATCTAAAATAATACATCATAAAAAAATCATATATCACATCATACACCATCTAACTTAGAGCTAGAAGTGGTGAATTAATTCTAATGTGAGGCTTTTTGGTAAGTCTTGTTAGGCATTAGTGTTGTATTTTCTAAGTGTAGAAGGATTCAATTTAACATGAAAGGTTGATTTCAAGTTTAATTTGTTTTTTTTATTTCATTTGATTACACTTAGCAACTAAGTGTTAAAAAGAGGAAAAGTGGATTGCCCTCTTTCATCCCTACCTTAAGTCACTTTCTAAAGTATATTAATTTGATTTAGTTCTCTTTAGTGAATGGCTTATTAAATTATTTAATTAATTCTATGTTTAGGTTCACTTTAAATAATCCTATTCAAAATGAAAGGCATCTTAAGATTAATTTAATTGAATTACTACCACATGACATATATTAAATCATTCCTTTCCATCACATGTAACAAGCATATGATTTAATCCTAAGAATATCTATACATGCAACATATTTTACACACTTTAGATGATGAATGTATGTGTATGTTGTTTAGAATTTATATTTTATTTGTTTGAATTATTTAAACATATTTAAAACTTTATCCAAATTATTATACAAAAAGAACATAAGAATAAAATTAAATAGGCATGTACCGTTGTTAAACCAGCTAAGTGAGGTAATCAAATGACCTCCTTGGAGCTATCTAAAGCCTCGTATTCTTGGGATGTCCAGACTATATACCCATTTGCATTCAAACATATGTAAATTTGTATACAAGAACATAGGAAGTAAACTCCAAATCATATGGCTAATTAATTCAACCACTTAGTCAATTATGAATGCATGCAATTTTAATGTAAGATGGGATTTTCATTCACTAATCACATATACATATACATGTGCAAAGATATAGACAAGTATGTGTTGTTAAACCAGAGGTAATCAAATGACTCCTTGGGGCTAACTAAAGCCTCATATTCTGGATGTCCAGACTATATACTTGCTTTTTTGGACACACATGGATGTACACATAAATAGGGGAAAGAAAACCATTCAAAGATTGTATATTTTTTTATTGAATCATCTATATATAGGAATTAAAGCTTTATCCAAATTCTAATGTTGAAATAAGTAAGAATGAAATCAAATGGGTACGTGTCGTTGTTAAACCAGGGAAGTGAGGTAATCAAATGACCTCCTTGGGGCTAGCTAAAGCTTCATGTTCCTGTCCGAATATATATACCCATTACCATTCAATCTTATATAAATCAACACATGAATAGAGGAAAGAGAACTTAACATTCATACACTGCTTATACACATGCATTTCTTATGTATTTATAACTAGCATCATAACTCATATTATTATTTATAAGCTTTTGAAAAATACATTTGGATTTAATAATGAAATAGCCATATATTAAATTAAATCAACACATGCAAGATTACATAAAGTAAATCCATTTTATTTTACTTGATTTTGAAAAGATGGATACATGAGTTCAAATGACATACCAAATTTAGCATGATTGGAAGGAGGATAGTCAAATATAAGCAAGTGATTTATTCAACCAAACTAGTTCTTAAGGACAATCAAATCAATTATTTAAAGCAAACCAAGCTTCTTTATTAATTAAGTTTTAAATTTGATTTGATTTAAAGAGGAGAAGAGAAATCATCACTTTCTATTTTAAACCCATTCCCACATTAGTGATTTGATTTAATTTAAGGAAATGTAATTAAGTTGATTTTATGGGTTAATAAAGTTGAACCCTTAATTAGATGAATTAATTACTCTTACCTATGTCACCTTAAAGTAATTAACTAAATAATTATGAGCCAACATGATATGCATGGAAAATAAACTTGCAATGATCTTAGGAAATAGAAAGGGCCTAATGCAATTGGCTCATGATTAATAATTAATTATAGGGACTTTAATTACTCTTATGGTTTTCTCACATGTGGACTATCCATAATTTCACTAAATTCCTTTAGGTTATTAAACACCTAAAGATCTACCCAATGATTCAACTAATTAAGGTCTGATGTGATTTTGATTTCAATTTGATTAAGTGATTTAATTAATTATTTAAATCTTAATTAATTTCATTTTAAAAAATGCTGAAATGAACTTAGGGAAAGGGGTCCCAACCTTATTCCTTAGTTCACTTAATGTTTAACAATGATTAATAAAGTTAAGTAACCAATTTATTATTATTCATGGAATTAATTAATCATTAATTAACTTAAAAGAGTAGTTAAGGTTAATTAGTTAATTTTCTTAATTAAGTGAGCAATAAATCTCAAGAAAATCATAGGAGGTAGAGGTAATCTCATTAAATTAACCCACAAAATTTAGGATTAATTTCTCAAGTAATTAAGGATTAATTAAATTAATTTTTAATTAAACCTTACTATTCAAAATTAGTTAAGATCATTTTAATTAATTCCTCCTCAAATACCTTTAAAATAAGTATTTATTTGCATTTTTTATTTCTCTATGATTTTTTATGATTTTAGAAGTTTCACCCATTAAAATGATTAATTAAGCTTAACCCTATTGGCGCCATGTGGCACGCTAACACGACGTGCTTTCCACATGGCGTCGTAGGATTAGCAACTTAAAACTTATTCGACTGAGCACCTATGCGATGATGGTGGACGCGCTTTCTCGTCCACCATCTTATTTAAGATCATATCACTATGATTAAGCCTGCAGCTTAATAGGATTAAATTAGATCAATCTAGTGGATCTAATCACGATCGTCCATTTCGATCATGCAGAACGGATGATGTGTGATCTAACATCATACGAGTGAGGGAAAATGGAGTTTGTCCTCCATTACTGACTTGATCCAAGCTTGCCCGGGTTCGGATCAACTCCAAAAGGATCCCACACCTTCACGACATTGGTTGGAGAGGATCCAACAAGCAAGATCACACGAGATGCAAGTTTTCTTAAAAAATCTCCAAACCATTTTGCCTAAGGATTAGTTTTGGAAGCATCCTAAGCTCAAGACGATGGCAATGATGAGGAAGCTTCATCTAGTGGAGATGAAGCCCCATTGAGCATCAATTGAAGGTGCTTGATTGAAGCTTGGGGGGGAGATGATTGTTCTGCTCAATGAGGCCTAGGGAAGGTGCGTGGAAAGTTAATTTGAGTTTGATGGAGAAATGGGAAAGTTAGGTCAAAAATGGGAGTGTCCTATTTCGGGACAAACGGGAATGGCATTTTTTGATAGAGGAATGAGCTTAAGAGCTTAGGGAATGGCTCTAGTGAGTCATCTTGGGTAGTTAGGGCTCCGTGGAATAATTTTTATGTGTGTTTGAGTGGAAATGAGGGGGTGTATACCCACTTCATCTTGATTGGACGTTGGGATTGGGTTTGGCTTATAATGTCAATCCAACCATCTTAGGGAGTCATGAGTGGCAGGGAGGAGGTGAGTTAGCATGGCTTGGTTGGTTGAAGGTGTGGAGGTGGCTGCCAAGGATTAATAATGGGTGTGTTATGCGTTTCAAATGCTCCAATGGGGAAGGTGAGATGATTTCACCTCCCATAGTTCATGGCCAACTCAACCACCCCTTGGGTTAGGTTGGGCAATGTCCTAGGGGCCTAAGTGGACCATTGGGAGAGTACCTAGTGGTCAAAGAATGAAAATGACCATTTACATGGGTGATTTATCTCGTGTGATGCCCTTGACCTAAGGGTAGATTGCTCATTTAACATTGGAATTGATTTGGGCATATTTGAAATGAGCCAAAAATGGGTTAGCCTAAATTGCAAGTCAATTGGAGTTGAATTGGTTAGGTTTGGCTCAATTTGACTCATTTACATCAAACTGGGTTAGGTTGGGTCAAGTTAACCAATTGGTCAAATTGGGTCAAACCAAGGGTTGGGCTAAGTTCATATGATCATTTGGGATGTTTTGTTCAAATGGTTTGGTTTAGTTTGGCTTAGATTTGATTTTAGCTCATTTAAATTCATTTGGGTAAAATGGATTAAGCTGACCAATTTGAATAAATTAGCCAAATTAGCTTGGGTTTGGTGTTGGTTTGGGTTTAATTGACCAATTGAAGATGATTGTAGGATTTTGTTTTAATTAATTTTGATTTGGTTTTAATTTAGGCCAACTTGATCCTTTAGGGTTCTATGATGGCTTTGGTCCAATCATGGCTTCACAAGTTCAACAATCAATTTAGAATAAACTTTAGCCATTTGTTGCAATCAATTTGGTTTATATTTTGATTTGATCTAATTTGGTCTTTTAGGTCAATTTGGGTCAACTTGGGTCAAGAGTGCCAATTAGGTTTGGTTTGACTCAATTGAAGTTTAAGTCATATTCAAATATTGATCTTGATTTGGTATGAATCATTGGTTTCAAGGGATTTGGTTAAGGTTGTAATTTGGCTAGTTTGGGTTCATATGGGTAAAGGGGTTGACTTGGTCAAATGACCAAGTTGACCTAGTTTGATCCAGTTTGTGATAATTGATCAACCTAGGGTGATCAACAATCATGATGGGAAGTTTTTATGGGTTCAATCCAATTTGGTAGGATAGAACTTGGCTCAAATAGGTCAAATTAGCTATTTTGGGTCAAATGGACCAATTGGGTTTAACTGGCTTGATTTTGGGTTGAGTTTGAGTTGAGTTTATATATGGATTTGGGATTAATATATAAATTTAATTTCAATTTTTGGGTTCAAATGGGTTTTGGTTCATTTGAACATTTCAAGTCAAAAGGTTAAGTTGGGTTTGACTTGGGTTGATTTTGGTTTGGCTTGATTGTAGATTTCATTTATATTTGTGAATATGATTGAAGGTATGATTGATTCATTATAAAATCAATTGAATTTGGGTTTTGGAAGGAAGGAATTTGGCTAAGTCCATGGAGTTGAGTCATGTGGCTTAGGTTTGATTTTGATTTGGTTTGATTTAGTTTTGATGATTTAAATGTATATTTCATTTAAATTTCGAAGATGATTGAAAATATGATTGATTTGTGAGAAAATCAATTGAGTTTGACTTGATTTTGATTAAGATTTGGCTAAGTCCATGGGATAGGTGTCATATGGCTTAGAAGGGTTTTGATTTAATTTGATTTAGTTTGATTTACTTTTGATCATTTGAATGTAAATTTGATTTATATTTAGGAAGATGATTAAAGATATAAATTGATTATGAGAAAATTAATTTATTTTGGATTGATTTGGATTAAGATTTGGCTAAGTCCATAGGATATGTCATATGGCATAGGAAGGGTTTGAAGTTTGGATTTGATCATGGGCTTTAATCATTTGGTTTGGATTTGGATTTGAATTTGACATTTGAATTGAACTTGTGGTTTGGTTTGGGAAGGTGAACATGGATTGGATTTGGGTTGTAGGGTAGGTGGACTATCTTAATCCCTAAGGAATAACCTAATCCTATGGTTAACCCTTCTAAATGTTTTAGGCTTAGGTTAAGTTTACCTAATTGTTAGAAGTGTCTTATGACTAGGAAGTCTTGATGTCTAGAAGACTCTAAGTTTAAGATTGAAAGATTTCCAAAAGTGAGGCCAACAAGCCTTAGGCTCCATAGTGTTGCCCTTAGCGATAGATGATTGGATGACTGAAGCCAAGTTTCATAATATAGACACGGATACATCTTTCAATGCTTTTCTTGGGAGACCATGCATACTTGAGAACAACATAGTTCCATCCTCTCTACATCAGTGTATGAAGTTCGTGAGAGGTGGGATTGTCTATTTTGTCAAAGGAGATCTCAAGCCTTTTACAGCTCATGAGGTCGGCATATATGAGGATGTGGCTTACTACCTCCCCGTGGTTAAAATTTTCTATAGGGGGCTTGGAGTCGCCTTTCAAATCTATTGGTGAGAAATGAAAGAGGACACGACATTTATAGAAATTTGTAGATGCCAGTTAGATGTACTTATTGGTGATCGAAGCCATCAAGGTATAGTGTACTATCTCAAAGATAGAAGTCACTACCCTTTAATGTACCTAATCACCTTAATAAGGACTCTAAGGATGATGGGTCCAGATATATATGAGATTCTTCCCCTACTTTACATGGAAAAGTAAAGGTTTTATTTTAAACTAAGTTCATTAAGTTCTTACAGGGGCAAGCCCCATATTTTAATCCCTAAGGGAGAGGAAAACTCTCGATTAAGATAAATGATCATTTTCTCTAAAGATTTGAATATGAAAGGACTATCAATCGATTGGTTTATGTTTGAAGATCAAAATGGGATTGATCAAAAGAGGGTTTTATTATCAAATCCAAAATGAGAGATAAGTAGGAGATGCCCACGATGCTAGGAAACCTAGCGAGCATCTTAAACTATCTTAGAGTTGGGCTTTACATTTTAGAAATTGATTTAGTTTGTTTGAGTTACATTTTTCATTAGAATTTTAAGACTTGGGATTCCTTAACACAAGATTAAGGAAATGCCTAAGAGGTGAGGAATTATGCATACATCCCACAAAGGGGAGAAGCAACCTCAGAACCTAAATCTAAGGAGCTTCGGCGAGGGCCGGAAGCACAACCTAAATCTAAGTCAAAAAGTGGGTGATTGGTTTGCCTCCACAAGAGAGGACAAACCACCTGATAGTTTGGACTTACAATCGCCTGGGGGTGGCCACCAATTAACTCCTCCTATGATTTTAAATACATGTAGGCAAGTCATTATGCAAGATAGCTAGGCCTGTATTATTTAGAAAGAGACTAAGTCTTTAAACTCACTCCCTAAAGAGACTAGATCATGTAAAGGGACATGCATCAAATGACCTAAATCTAATGCAATTTCAAATTTCATTTTATTTTCATTTTTGGACAAATATTTTGACTCAGGATAATAAGATTTTTTATGACTAATGCATGAGAAAGAAGATTATTGGCCAAAATTAGTGAGAAGGGAGGAGGTGAGTTTCCACCATGGCTCAAAGGTCAAGTCAGTTTGCGCAAAGGTGGAAGCCTTCAAATCAAGAGTGAAATAAGATGCATTTGTGTATGATATTACAAATGAAATGCTCATCCACCTAAGGGGTTACTAATTATTTTATCTTGATTTTAAACTTAAGCTTTAGGTGAGGTTATGAGTTATTTAATTTTAATTTGAATTGTTAAGTTGGCTAAAAGATTTATTTTTCCCTAAAGAGCCTAATCCACATCTAGGCCATACATAAAGCAAGGAAGAAACTAGAAAATCATGCCACTTAATGCAAAAGCTAAATAAATCATCAATCAATTTATAAAGCTAATTGCCAAAAGAATAAATGGCCGTTGCGGGGCACAACCACACAAACATAAAAATATCAAATATGGGTAGTCGAGCTCTACCCTTATACAACCCAGATTGCAAATGAATCAAATTACAATTTAAGCAAAGGAATTCATTTTTATGGGGATCTTCAAGCTTTGTTCTTCTTTCTTCTTCTTCTTTTCTTTCTTTGGTTCCTTCTTTTGGATGATTGGAAGGTGGATGCACCAAAGCTTCACATGGTGCATAAGATAGGATCTTATGACCAATTTTTATCCTAATCCCCATAATAATCATTCCAAAATCCTAATTATACAAATTTTTACATGAAAAGGAAAAGTGAAGATCTAACTAACACTTGCAAAACAAAGATTAGCTAAAACATACCACACAAATCCCAAGCATGTATATTGGACTTATCACCCCACACATGGGTGACTAAGTCCACTTGTATGGATTATGCTTAGGGGTATAAAGCACTTCAAGCAAAAGCATTTATATTTTTATTTATGATAGCTCTTAAGCATAATCCTCACAGAAAGAATAGTTAGACTAAGCACGCCCTACCATTCATTCTATGAGCATAAACCCTAATATCTAGTCTAAAACATATATCACAAAACAAAACATAACATCAAACTATCCACCGACCTAACCTAATGCCATAAGTGGTGACTTCGGCTAATGTGTGTGCTTTGAAGGTTTGTGAGGTATGCTTAGCTATGGCTTTAACATCAAATTTTCTAATTGTGAAGAACATGTTAAACATGGAAGAGGGTATCATTTAAGTTGTTTAAGTGTATTGGGTTAATTTTATGTGATGTTTTGATTTGGTTTAAGTGGATCCTACAATTAATTACCAAGTTATGAAGAGAGAGAAAGAGAAGAGAACCTCTCTTTCCTTTTGTAACCTAAGTAATTTCTAAAGTAGATTCATATTGTAGTTTCATTTAGGTTAATTTTTTGATTACATCTTTTGATTAATCCTAAGTTTAGATAATACTCTAAACAAACCTATTCAAAAGAAAGGCATTTTAAGATTAAATAAAATGAATCAAAACTCACATAAAACATATTACTTCATTTCTTTCCCAACATATATAACATGCACATGGATGGAATCTAAGTATACCTATACATGCAAATGAAAGTATTTAACACACTTTATGATGCATGCTAAGTAATCAATTTAAGGAAAGTTAGTAGCTGAATATGCATGATTTTTTTCTCAAGTAAAAGAAGGGTTTTCCTTATCCAAATATTCACATACATACATGAAAGTAAGAAATGCATAAGTGAGTACAATGCCATTTTTAACCAAAGGTGTAAGGTACAAGACCTACTTAGGGCTACTTAAAGCCTCACAACCTCGAGGTTGTCCAGACTAATATACCACTTTCCTTAAATACAAGCATGTATATAAAAGAAATGAAATAGAAAAGGAAAATGCAAAAGTTGTTTCATGGATTCATTTTATCTTATGCAATTTATGCATGCAAGTATAGGCAATCCTTCTTAGGTGATAGCATAGGAATGAATATGGTATATAATTAAGTAAGTGTTGGGTTCTTTTCAAATGAACCCTACATCTTACCAACTCCTATTCAAAATAATGCTAACATAAGAAAAAAAGGAAACCTATACTAAGCATGACTTTATAATCTATCACATGCAAACTTATATTTAAGGCATAAGTAGAACACTTTCAAATTTGGTATTTGACTTATGTATTTTGAAAATAATTTGGATTTAGTAGTGATAATAGCCACTCATATTTCCACTTTAGCCAACACATGCAAATTTGACATAAAGTAAATAATTTCATTTTAATATTTGAATTTCAAAATTATGAATGCATGAAATCACATGGCATAAAACATGTTGGGGAAAGATTCAAAGTAATGTAAGCATGTAAAAAAACTCACTTCACTTAAATACTATGACATTCCTATAGAATAAGAAAATTTAGAATAAATCAAAGTGAATTTCAAAGTAATTTTTGTTTAGTTTGAAATTTGATTTAATTTTGAAAAGGTGAGATGAGTTTATTGTTCCCAACCCATTCCCACATGTGTTTGATATTTTTTGTTTAATTTTTAGGTGATTAGATCTATTTTATGTGTTGATTAGGTTAAGGTATGAATTAAGTAGCTTAATTAACCCTTACCTACACCACCTTAGAAGAATCAACTAGATAATTATGAGCCAATGAGATGACATAAAACCCACAAGGAATTTAAATTTGCAAATGCACCTAATAATGGCCCTAATGCAATTTGGCTCACAATTAAAAGTTAATTAAGCTAAGAGGTTTAGCTTAAGTAATTTCAAAACACCCTTTCACACATGTGAATTAGGTTTTGATTTTTAATTGAACTTAGGCTATTAAACACTAAGCATCTACCCAAAGTAAATTAAGTTCTAAACTTTTTAGAATTTTTAGAAATTGATTAAGGGATAATTAATGAATTAACCCTTAATTTAAGAGGAGATTAATGAGAAGAGGGGTTTAGGGAATAGCTTAGGAAAATGCCCAAAATATTCCATCCTCCACTGGATCAACCTTAATCAACCCTAATCATAGGTTAAAATCACTAATCATAATTATGCTTAATTACATAAGAAGGGTAAAAAAAACCATATGCAATTACCTAATCAAGAATACAATAAATCTAAGAAAATTAGGAGAGTCATCCTAAAACTTACCCAAGAAATTTGGGATTAATCGAGGCAATAAAAAATAAAAAGAAATATACTTTCTAATAAAACCTAAATTCAGAAAAATCATAATTTAAAACTCATTAAAATTAATTTTAAAATGTTCTAGGTTTAATTATCTATCCATAGGATTTTATTTCATATTTTTCTAAATTTTCTAGTAAGAGTTATGAATTTTTGAAATTCTCTAAGTGAATTAGGAATTAATTAATGCATTTTTTAATCCCTAACTAATCCCTGGCTCACGACACGACGCATGGCAGTGGTCAGCATGCTTTACACCCATCATTCTGTGAAGGGGTCACTTAACTTATCACCTCGGGATGGGCGCACGCTTTAATCCTTTGTCCGAATCGACTAAGATCCCCCCCATTTTACAAAGGATAAACATATATCTAAATGTTTTAAATAATCTCAGCCATCCATCTAAAATGCATGGATGGACGGATGAGATAATCCAAGTTCTTCCCTGCGATTAACAGAGACCATCTATGATCAAGGGGAATATCCAAGCTAGATATAGCATGGAATCAAACAACCCACACCACTAAGGACATGAATCAAATCCAACAAAAAAAATCGATGGGGTGAAAATTTCTTTCACAAAGCTCCACACCACATTGAGTTTAGTAATAAAAAAATCCCATACATTGCCAGAGGTGATCATCGGTGCTTGATTCCCATGGAGAAGCTTCACCTGGTTAAGATGAAGCCTTATTGAGAGTATGAGCACTTGAGGTTGAGTAGATCAATGTATGGACCAACTCCACCTTGCTTGAGCTTCGTCTTTAATCCAACTTGATCCTTCCTTACAGTGGGAACTCCAATAGAATCTTAGGTGCACTCGACTTAGCTTCTAGATGAGGTGTGCAAGAGCTATTGGAAGGAAATTGAGTGAGGAAGAAATTAGCTAATGGATTGAGCTCCTCTATTTTTGCACTATACAAAACTAAGAAATGGGGAATTCTAATCCTCTCTAAGAAGCTTGGGAGTGCTCTCTGATGATTGCCCTGAGTTCCTTAGCTTAAATCGCAGAGGGCAAGTTAGAATTGAATTGAATTAGAAGGAGTATATCTCCCCCTTGAAGGATTGGACGGCCGACAATGCTCTTACCATTTTGTTCCAATTGATCATATTGGGAGGGCTGTTTGATCTATTTTGAGTGTGCACATGGTTGGTTTGATCCAAGGAGTGGATTGCCAACCTCCCATGTGCTTGAATTTGAGCTTGAGAGGGAGTTTGAAAATTCAATTTTAAGCTAAGGGGTTGAGTTTGGTCTAGGGACCAAATGGGCTGACCCAAACCCATTGGGTTGGGTGCACCACTCATCACTAAGTCCCCTTGAGCTTTTAGGAAAGCCTCAAGTGAATGAAGAGGGTATGACCAAATGTTAAAGCCAAAATTTGTTCTATGGCCTAGGGGTAAGATGGTCATTTTGTTGTTTTTCTAGTTTGGACATGTTGGGTATGTGGAGAAACTAGGTTTGTCCAAGTTTCATTAGATTTGGAATCCATTTGATAGGGTTTGGCTCATGTTGGCCCATTTAGGTCAAAATGGGTCAACAAGTTGACCAATAGGTCAAATTGGGTCAAACCAAGGGTTAAGTCAAGTTCATAATTTAAAAATGGGTGGTTTTTGATTTAATTTGGTATATATTTGATTTTCATATGACTTCATTTAGGTCAACTTGACCTATTTGACCCATTTGACCTATTTGAGGTAGGTCAAGGGTAGGTTTAAGTTAGTCATATGGAGTGGATTAGTATCTTTTTTCCAATCAATTTGGGTTATTCAATTTTGGCTCAACATGACCCCTTTAGGTCATGTTGAGTCTAAGGTCAATTGGCTAGGTTGGGTCTAGTTTCCCAATTGAGGCTTTGGTCAAGTTCATCAAGTGATTTAGAATGGACTTGACCCATTGGTTCCAATTAATTTGGCTTAGATCAAGTTTTGACACATTTTGGCCCTTTAGATCAAAATGGGTCAACTTGGGTCAAGTGGCCAATTGAGCTGGCTCAAATGTTGGCTTGGTCAAGTTCAAACATAGGTCATGAGTGAACTTAGATCAATGGCTTTAATAAATTTGGCCTATGGTAGAATTTGGCTATGTTAAGTTTCATTTTGGGTTAAGTTGACTTGGTCAACCCTTAGGTTTGACTTTGACCAATTTGATTGATTGATCATCCCATGATGATTGTTGATCATGAGAGGCAAATAAGAGTTTGGTTCACCCAATTTTGTTAGGATCAAAATTTGGCTCATAGGGTACTTTAGGTCACTTTGGGTCAAGTAAGTTGGGTCAAATGGCTTGGTCAAAGCTTGATTTGAAGTTGGTTGATCTTGTACATGGACTCATGATTGAAATATAAATCCATTTACAAGTGGTTTGAAGTCAAATGGGTTTTGATCCATTTAAAATTTCATATTCAAAAGAAGAATATGAAAGGTTTGATTTTTTATTTGAGTTTTGATTGAAAGATTGAAGTTTGGATTTATATATGAGCTCGTGATTGTAGGATTGATTGAACCATGAGAGAAAATCAAGGGTTTGGCTTGATTTGAAAGTGATTTGGCTAAGTTCAAGATTTTGACTTGAAAGGCTTAGATTGGATTTTGAATGGATTTGAGTTTGATTTTTGGAAATTGGTTTTGATTGTTTGAATTTATATTTCATTTATAATATAATATAAATGAAATAAAATGAGATCATGAAGTGTGATTTAATCATGATTTAGTTAAATCCATTAAAGGAATTTAAAGGATTTAAGGAAATTTTAAATTAAAATTTAATTTTGAATTGGATTTGATTGATTTATATTTATATTTCATTTATATATGAGAAAACAAATAAGTTTTAGTAAAATCCCAGGAGTTTGAATAGGTTTGATCATGATTTAAGTTAAATCCATTAAAGGGAATTTAAAGGATTTAAGAGAGTTTTAAGTTGGAATTTATTTTTTGGATTTAATTTGGTTGATTGATTTTTATATTTCATTTATATATATGAATATAAATGTGAATATAAATAAGTTTTGAGAAAATCCTATGAGTTTGAATAGGTTTGATCAAGATTTAGGTTAAATCCATTAAAGGGAATTTAAAGGAAGGAAAATTTCATGAATTGATTTTGAATTTGATTTGATTTGATGGGTTTGAATTTATATTTCATTTATATATGTGCATATAAATAAGAATATAAATGAGGTATGAGAAAATCTCAAAGGTTTGAAGAGGTTTGAATCATGATTTTGGTTAAGTCCAAAGGGAAAATTAAGCAAAATTTGGACTTATGAATTTTTTATGGATTTTGATCATGGGTTTCAATCATGGATTTCAATCATGAATTTCAATCATGGAGTTCAATCATGAATTGATTTGAGTTTGGAGAAAATCAATTAAGATTGATTTGAGTTTGACTTGGAGGAAGGAAGGTGAGGAAAAGCTAATCTGGGGGTAAGTTTTCCTAACACCCTAAGGCATGACCTATTCATATGGCTAACTCTTCTAAGTCTGGTAGGTTGGAGTATCCACCTAATCACTAGATGTGTCTTAAGATTAAATCTTAAAGATAAAAGAGTCCTATGTCAAGATGGAGGGATTAGAGCTCATTCTAAAAAATGAGGTCAACAAAGGTTGGTGGGTGATTGGCAGAACAGTGAATGATTGGTGTTGACCAAATGATCAACAAAGAGATCACAAGCACTAAAGAAGAATCCTATTTTTAGTTCAAGAATAGAAAGAATCCGAGCTTAGTAATGTGTTTCTACTTATGTACAAAACAGAGGGAATAATCCACTAAGGGATAGAGTGTAACCTTCCACTAGGGAAGCAAATCATCCACAAGGGCATAAAAGGTTTGGTTTGATTTAAATCACCGAGAGAAAATATTTGATTTGAATTCCATGGAGAAGTGGTTTGAATTTTCAAATTTTATTAAGTTTGAATTTTTTAGATGAATTTTGGTTTGCATGAATGCAAGTGGAGCCATGGAGGCTAAGACCTAACTCATTTATCAATTCAAAAGTAGTCTACTAACCACAAGGTAGGATTACCAACCAAGGGAAATGCCTTGGTAAACAAGTCTTAAGAAGAAAGTGGTAGACTTATATCTCCAAGTAAATACCATTGGGGTAATCTATTGACAACAAATCAAACCCGACCTGGGTCGACTTGAGTGAATGCCACTGGGGGACTTAAATCAGCTCAAGAATAGTCAAGATTAATTTCATTTTAGTTTATTTATTTTGATGGATCCCAGGTTTGCGATAGATACAGAAAGCCATAAGCCTAATCTAACTCGATTTATCAACAAAGGGAGTATTCTACCAACCACAAGGTAGATTACCCAACCAAAGGAAATGCCTTTGGTACAAACAATGGTCAAGAAGAAAGCAAGGACTTATATCATCTTAGAAATAAGGAACCATTGGGGTGATCTTGCTTTGGGCAACAAATCAAACAACCTGATTATTGAGTGAATGCATGGACTTAAATCATCAAGAATAGTCAAGATTAATTTCTTTATTAATTTGTTTATTTTATGGATTCAAATAGATTGATAGATCACCTAAGAAGGATTTGAGAGTGACCTATCTCAATTTATCAACCAATGGGAGTAGCTTCATGGGAGAACTATCCAACCAAAGGAGATCTTTTGATTGCAATGTAACCCAAGGTTGAAATTTTTTTTTTTATTAAAAAGATCATGGGTGATAGTTTGGGCAACAAATCAACTTACCTAGTCGCTAGCTTTTATACAATCATGCTAGAAAGAATGATAGTCTTACATCTTTCGAAATGATTCCAACCTATTTAGGAAAATAGATTGAACTAACCAAGGGCAACCACAAAAGTACCAGGGATTTATCCAATGAGTCCAATTCCTATAGGGCTGACACCACCCCAAAATAGATGTATATAAAGGGCTTAAATTCCTAATCCATAAGCAAAATAATTTTTTTTTATTTTAGTTTGTTCTATCGTGGACCCTATTAGTTTGTGAGGGATCAAACTGAGAAGGAGTTTATATCAGCCTAGAATTATCTCAAATTTACTGAACCAAAGTAAAATCTATGCATCCACTGAACAAATTCTCCAACCATAGGGGTGGCTACTAGGAAAGGAGAATTATCCAATACAAAAGTAACCAGAGTAGTGTCTAAATAGGGTTGCAAAGGACTTATATCCAAATAGAGTCAAGAGGAAAAGCCTTACCCAACACCTCAGAAAATGACTATCTATAGAGCATCCAATAGTATTGTCAACTCAAGAGAAAGCACGGGACTCACATATTTTAAATGAAGTCAACCGGTGAGTCTTGTAGTGAAGAACCATTCTAACAAAGGTGCTCGGTTGCAATGATCAAGTTAGAAGAAAGCTCGGGACTCATATCCTCCAATAAATGACCACCGGGTGACATACTTGCAGGTAGCATGTCACCCCTAAACTAATGAGTGAGTGCCAGGGCTTATCGACAAAAGATTTGTGTTTATTTTGTGCATGTGTTAAAAGGAATAGGATGCCTATGGGGACTCTACACCTACCTTAAAACACTAAGGAATTATGAAATGATGCCACAGATGGAAACAAGAATTCCCACCAAGAAAGGATGCTGCTTGGGTTCTCTCACACCTAACTTAGTTATGTTAATCAAAATAGGATACCTCTCGGGTTATCTTACACCTATTCTAAAAGCATCGAGAGATTGTGTTTATGTTGTGAAAGAGGGATAGGATGCCACCGGGGACTCTTACACCTACCCTAAACACGTCATGACGGATTCGCAAGATAAGCAAACAACACTTCGAAAGAAGAGAAGATTTGATGAATGGAATCAAATTTTGTTCTTTTTATTAATGATATGTTTTTAAATAAGTTTTGTTTCATGGGTAATATTTCTTTAGATAGAGCCCATTAATCTGAAGCATCAGGTGTTCTCCTTTACAATCAATAAGCTAATAAGATCCTCCTTGGTAAGCCTTCTATGACATGGGGCCTTCCCAAGTGGGTTCAAACTTGCCTCCCATCTTTGATGGGCAACAATTGGTCTCCTTGACTAACACAAGTTCTCCTACTCAAAAGACTGACCAAACTTGTTGTGAACTTGAATCATCTTGGCCTTGAGTTGAGGTTCTGCACCATATGACTCTCCTGCAAACCTTTGAGCTCTTCTAACCATAACTTTGCATTCTACTATGTAGTGATCTTGTTACCCAGTGCTATCCTTAGTGATGGGAGTTGAACTTCTAAAGGAAGAATGGCTTACCCATACACTAAGAAAATGGGGTAGAAGTTGGAGTTGAGAATGTGTGGTAGGCCCACAAAGCTTCAACCAACTTCTACTATTTGTTTTGTTCTCATCAAGAGACTTCTTAGATTCAGATGAGAGTTTTGTTGAATGCTTACTAAACCATTAGCTCTGGTAGTAGATGGTGGAGTATCTAATCTATACCATGTCTTGAAAACTATTGATCTTCATGCTTTTGAATGCTACCATTATTGAATATATAATCGAGGCCCCAAACCTATATATGATATGGTTCCTGAAAAATTGAAGCACATGGTGAGTTGTGACCTCTCTGAGTGGGATGGCTTCCACCCACTTGGACAAGTAGTCGATAGTAGTTAAGTTGAACCGATGCCCCTTGGAGGAAGGAGGATCGATCAAAATTACAATGTCGTACCCCAACACTCAAATGGCCATGAAGCCAAAGTAGGGTGTAGAATGTTGGGTGGTTGGTGGAGGACCACACTTGCACTGACATTGATGGCATCTAGCTAAGTCCATGCAATGTGATCATAGAAGGCCAGAATATCCAAGTCTTTTGATCTTCATCTTCATCTTTGGACTTGATGGGCTCTGTAACTGAGTGTACCTCAATTATAATGCCACGTCTTCATGTTTGTCCAAACAATGTAACCATATTGATCAAAGGACCAAGTATAGGTGCCATCAACAAGAGCATAGAGAGAGCTCTCTTTCACGATGGACTTGTGACTTTTCTTGAACTAGTTTGTCACTGTTCAAATAGTCTATGAATGGTTGCCTCCAATCCAGCTCCTTGTCCATTTTAGCAACGATAACCTCCCCTTTAAGAGAAAGTCTCTCGATGAGTTTAGAATCAATAAAGGATTGGACTTGTCTATTTTAGACCCTTATTGAAATGGACTCATCTTTTGGACATGCCAATTCTTTGGCAAGTTTAGCCAAGGCATCTGCATGTTTCTACTGGGAACCTTTTAGATGGTGACTTCAAGAATTTGGGCCAACATCTTCATGGTATACTCATAATAATGATGAAGCTTGTGTTTGAGGACCTAGTAGGACCTAGCAATGTTGATGACCAACTAGAATCCCCAAAGATGTTGATGCTCTTCACGATAGTGATGGCTAACTCCAAACTAATCAAAGCCTCATACTCAACTTCATTGGTAAAGGGTTGGAAAGATAGTATGAGAATCTCATCACATTGTAGTTTGGAGTTAGAAGAACTATTACCCCTTTCCTGGAGAATAGATCATGGTGCTTCACCTTTAAAAAGAAGCAACACCATCAAAATACATCTCCCATCGGTACCTCCCTAAGTTCATAATTTGTTCATTGGGGAGATCACTTGAGAATCAACAAGGAAGTGGGTGTGTTCTAAGAAATCTTCTAGCCTATCCTTTACTCACGAGGGTACAAATGTGATATAAAATTGTGAGAGTATCATGGACCAATGAGCCAAATGTCTAAAGCATTGTCAGGTATGAGGTATTGGGATTCGAGATCAAGTTCACCTTATGAGAAAGCATATTCATAGTTTTAAGATGCAAAGATCAAAGCTATTCAATATTTCTCAATAGGTGGATAGTTTGTTTCAGCAAGGATTAGACAATGACTGAGGTAGTAGAGAGCACTTTCCTTCCCCACATCATTGGCTTGGGCCAACAGAGCACCAAGAAAGTCATCCAATGCAGATATAAGGATAAAGGGCACCCGGATAGGCTACTAGAAGGCTTCACCAAGTACTCTTTGATGTCTTTGAATGTGTGCTAGCACTTATCATCCCACTTAAACTTGGCATCCATTTTAACAAGTGTTGAGAATGGTTTGCATCTCCCCGATATGTTTGAGATAAAGCATCTTAGATCGCATCCTTGAAAGGATCCGAGTTGAGTTAAACTTTAGGAGGTGGAATTTCTAAGATAGCTTTAATTTTTTAGGATCTATTTCTATTTCTGTAATAATAAACCCAAGGAATTTCCGAATACACACTTCAAGGGATTCATTTTGAGGTTATATTATCTTAACCGTTCAAAAACTACTCTCAAGTCAAAGAGTGGTCTTCCTTTGATCATCTTAGATCATCAACACTCAACTTGATGATGGATGAGTTCATTAAAGATCTAAGTCATGGGTATGGCAAAAGCATTTTTAAGGCCGAAAGGCATGACCCTAATAGAAGATTCGATCGGTTTAAAAGCGTGTTTCTCTCATCTTCAAGAGACATCTTGATTTGGTTATAGCATGATCCATCCATGAAAGAAAACTAAATGAGATGAGGCAATATCCACCATTAACTTTGGTATAGGAAGAGGAAACTCATCCTTAGGACATGCCTTATTTAAGTCCCTAAAATTGACGCATATGCGAATTTGGCCATTCTTCTTCTTAATTGGGATGACACTAGCTAACTGGGTAGGATAATTTTCTTCCCGATGAAACCAACATTGATCAATTTCTTGACTTTAAAATGACCTATTGTTCAATTTCTAATCACGCAGAGCTTGCTTAATGGGGTAACATTAGGGTCTATTTTTGCTTGACTACTACGTTAGGAGATAATCACCATTTTTCATAACTCCATGTGAAGCATCTTTAAACTCAAATATAACTAAGTCATTGGTTTCTTCTTCATTCAACAATGAACTGTATGTCATGAGGATTTTCTTCTTCTCGAGGTTGATTTCTTTAAGCTTGTCGATTGTTGAATGAATCTCCTCTTCAAATTCGATGCCTCTTTAACTTGAAGATCATCTGGATCATCTGAAGTTTCTAAAGACACATTCTCAAAAGTGTTGGGGATTTGTGAGAAGAAATTATTGAACTCCAAATGGTTGGTAATAACGAGGCAATAATCTTCATCATCGACTGGACCCACTGTACTGAATCCAAGTCCTGCTCTAGATTGTGCTTTCCTACCTGTGTTGTTCCATAGCTTTTCAAAGTATTATGACCTGTTCTTGGACCATGTGTGAGGAACTAAACCTTTCTGTATAAGATTTTGAATACAAAGTGAATAAAAGTCAAAAGGTAATTCCATTAATTCTTTAAAAGTATCTTCCAAGTCCTACATCAAGCTCGGACTTGAGGATGATGAACCCAAAAAGAACCTCTTCTCGCTTCATGTCATTGGAAGACATAGGGACTTCCTACTAAACCTTCAACTTTGGAGATGTAAGTGAGGTTAGAGCTAAGGTTCCCAACTTCCTAATAGTTTCACATAAACCAAATTCAAATACTTTGCTTTGCTTGGAGTCCCGGCTGTATCAAAAGTCACCTCCAATGGAACCCACTGAGAGGGGTTGGCTAGTATACTAATCACATTAGACTCATCCTCTGAGCTGGATTCCAAGTCTATATGAATAGTAGGGGTACTCCTATGAACTGGAACACAACCTCTATTGGTGAACTAGGGTCTCCCACGAATTACCTCTATTTCTTCCTCTACCCGTAGAGGTTGAGCCATCTACCCCACATGTCCATATGATGGAATGAACGGTGGAATGTGATATGTGGGTCCACTTCTTCTAAATTCCCCTTTCTTGCTCACTTGGACTTTTTTTTTTTCTTTTCATTTTCTTTTATTTTTTCTTTGCTTCATTTTCTTTTTTTTTATATTTGCATTTGAATTTTGTCCAAGTTCATGAGAAAGGTGTGTTTTAGAAGATAGTAGGTTGCATCCTCATAGATCTCAATCTCTAACTAAAATGGCTTTTCATCCCATACTCAATTCAATTCCATCTTTTGAACTTGATGCGATGAAGGGAGGATGGAATGATCTTGTTTCGATGTATCCAAGGCCTACCAAGAAAAAAGAAGTGAATGAAGTTGAATCAATGATGTAGAACTTGGCTTCATGTTCTAGTCAGATCTCCAATGGTAACACTATAGAACCTAAAGCCCGCTCACCCTGATCATTGAATCCTCTCAACATCATCCTATCTCCTCGGAGTGTAGAGAGATGTCGATCTTCAAATAGGCAAGGGTCTTTAGACTCATAATGTTCACCAATGCATGAATCCATGAGAACCTGGAGTTCAAACATGTCCATGTCAATTGTGATGTATAGGGATGATTGTGCTCCAAGTCCACCAAGTGAAGGTCTTCATCTATGAAGGTGATGCCTTGGGCTTCTTTTGCATAGTGTGCTTCCTCACCTATAAGCTGAGCTAAGCATATTTTAGGATCAAGGATTGCCTTGATTAGTGATTCCTCATCTCTTGGATAAGATAAGGGCATATATGCTTAGCTTAGATGACAACTTTCTTATGAGAGAAAGGATGTTGTAGTCCACCTTCCGGGTCTTCCACAAGCATATCGAAGGGTGGAGTATCTTGTGGAAGGGCTTCGATTCACCAATGACTTGTTTCCCTTTATCTAGATTTCTAGGAGGTAGAACCTTGCCACTGGAGGTTAACTTCTAATCTCTTGAGGGGGTTTTACAGACTTGCTCACCTAGCCTTCTCCTATGGGACTCTCAAAATCGATGATTCCAAATCTATCTCAAGAGGTGAACCCATAGTATAGAGTTGGAAGATCCAACTCAATAAAGAGGAAGATCAAATTATTATAGTTAATTAGACTTGAAGAGTTATCTTAGAATAGAAGAAGAAAACTCATAAGAGACATAGATATAATTCAAACTAGCTTTATTCTTCAATTTCATGGAATTATTTGGAGGTACAAATTAGAAGTCAAGTAGAGTGAGTCAAGTAAGGGATTTGATGACCTTATCCAATGATACAAGAGTTCTACTAGTAGAAGAAATAGAAGAGCTATGGAAGAAGTCGTGTGGAAGAAACTAAAGGCTAGAGGGGACATGACCAATGTGCTAAAGGGCTATCCGGTTGACACATGTCGCTTCTACTAGCTCCCACCTTCCTAGAGTTGGCACTAACTTGCAAACCTTCCTTGGTGTTGGAGGTTTAAGCTGACTCAAGCACCTGCAAGGAAAGCTTCTTGATCTTCTGAATTATTTTCTTAGAGGTTTTAGACAAAGAAATGTCCCAACCTTCTTTGGTTTTGGTAGGATCACTTGTATCCCCAAGGATTACCCTAATGGAACGGAAGGTTGTTCCACAAGGTATTCCTTTGGGATAACTACACACCGATCTTGAAACTGTTCAAGCTAGTCCTTGAATGAAGCAATCCTCCAAAACATGGCCTTGCATATGGTGGTAAAGTTTGGATCATTTTTTTTACTTCCTCCGGGCTCTGTAGCTAAAATTAGGTTTCTTTAAGAGATTCTTAAAGATTTTCCTAATTATCTCCCTCTTAAAAAGATAAGGTTTGTTTAACTTATCTAAAAGAGTAGGTAGACCATAGCTACTTGGTGGCAGATATGCTGCTAGTGGTATGGCGAGTGGTGGTTGCCATGGAGGCATAGTGGAGGCCGGTTTCTGGCAAAGGAGGTGGAGGGAGGTCATGGTCTCTGATCTCTAGATGCTACTTCCCTTTCAACGCTACTACGCTCATGGTTTCTTCTCATAGACCTTTTGGGATTTTTGCAACGATCTAGAAAAGGCATTTAGCCTCTCCTTGTAGACTAGCCACCTTATTTATTAGCTTCTCAAATGTCTTGATAGTGAAGCCCTTAAGCATGAAGGTGACCGGGCCATGAATATTCTTCAAGAGAATCTCAATGGCATGTTGTGTAGTTCACACACTTCATACCGTTGCACCATCGAGAATATAATCAACAAGTGACTCAGAGTGCTTGTGCTATAATGAGATCACCTATAGTAACCCTTTGAGCTCCAAATCTCTTGATGAAGAGTTGCTCTAACTCAAATATCTTTACAACCATTGGGGTAGTTCAGATGCCAATAAAAGAAATACTGCTAGGCTACCGACAAAGAGTCTAAAGAGTAAAGCATCATTGCCATGCAATAGCTAAAGTGATATCTAGGGTTCCCACTACCATCAAATTTCTTGAAGGAAGGAGGCAAAACCCTTGGTATCTGGATAGCATCAAATTCCTCAGGGTCTACCCTTTGAACCGATGATCCTCCTCGGGCTTGAGCCAAAGCTTCCTTCACCGCTTCAACCATGGATTTTAGATCTTTTTCTTGTATGGAGGTACTATCCACTACCTTCCTATAAGGCTAGCCTTGCTCAATGGGAGGTAGAGTCTTAACTGGTCTAATACATGCACTAGCTTAACCATCACCGTAATAGGATGAACTGAGGGGCTTATTTTTAAGCACTATTAACAAGTCTTGTAATTGATGTGCCATCCTATCAATCTTCATCTTCCTTCTACCTTAACTAAAGTCAGGTGTTGATTCTATGTGTCCTCTTGATCAACCTCATCACCTTCCATGGCCTTTGCTAAGAAGAGATCCTCTAGTATCGACCATGCATACTCTAGTGAATCTCCCATCAAGTCATCTTCAGGGATCGGCGACTCTCTCTTCATCAGACCAGGCATACCCTAAGATCTCCTTCTTCTCCATAAAATAATGTGCAACTATCTCATCTAAGGAATGATCTAACTCAGTAGGTACAAATAATTTAGGCTGACCAGTGTGATCACTATCATGAACTGGGAGGCACCGCACTCCACCGGAGTCAATGTGGACTTTACTCACTAGAAGAATGATACTTGACTACTACTTGTAATAGGGGTAACAATCCTAGGATGATCCTCTACCACTACAACTGAACTATCATCTAGAATATCTATGTGATAACTATCATCATCTCACATCTATATGGGCGAGTTGGTGACCACGATGCTCGGGTGCCACTCTTCCACACCACCATCAAGTAAGAGTCAAGCAGAAGAGAGCTGACCTACCATAATGGGTGGGTGGAGAGTAGGGATCCTTTGGATGTAGAGTGGGACACCACCAATTCTCTATGCACACCCTCCTATGGTGGATGGTCCTGAGAAGAATATCGATGGTCGGCTGTAAACATCAACCAAAGTAGAAGCACCAACGCTGAACCTCCATGCTCTCGCTAGTAATGTCTGATGAATGGGCCTCACGGGCCCTCTCCTGATGAATCTACCTCCCTACGCTACGGGGATAACAGATCAAAGGTCAAACTGCATCCAGACTGAGTGTCCATATCCTCACGATAAACGGAGGATGACCTCCTACTCCTAGAAACAAGTGCAAGTGAGGAGGTGATGAATCCTCTAGCATCCTCTCTATCCTAGAGGATGAAAATTGGTTTTCTATAACTAGTGGTGAAGTGATGATGGGAGACTCATCCATGTCTCGAGCTTTCTCCTAGCTTAAAGTGAACCATTTGATCATGATTCTTGTTCTATGTTGGGGTGGGATGAGGAGTGCTAGACCCATATTCAAATGTGGGGAGGCAAGCCCTGAAACTAGAGGAGCCTTACCCTTGGAGGGTACAGATGGTAGTATTGCAAACATGGGCAACTGGGATGAACTGCAAGAGTGCATCACTTCATACGGCTGAACTAAGTCCATGGTGTACTAGCTTTCCTCTTCAGTGAGGAGACATCCGAATCAAAGGTAAGTCTATCCTGATGATCGGCTTCTGCCCGGTCACCTTCATCCTGCTGAATGTGGTGAGGGGAATGCCCTCACAAGTGATCTTGGCCCCTCAAATCTCACCAAAGTGAATCAAGTGGGTATGGTCTAGATGGGGAAGTCACCGATCTAAAGTTAGATCCATACCAGGGAAGGTGAAGACAAATTTTGGGAACCATCCATATCCAAAACGTAGTAACTAAACAACTATACAATCGAAAAAGAATCTACAATGAGCAATGAACTTGTATCAATTTTCTATCTCCATAGATTTTGAATTTTGAATTTTGAAGATTTGAACCCACATCCAACAACTTGGAAGTGTTAAGTGGGGTTTAAATTGATTTAAGAAGATTGATTGAAAGAGGAATTTGAATATGAATCCAAACTTCAACAAATTTAGGTATGTTGAAATATGGATTCAAAATATTGGATAGGATGCTTCCATAGTTTCATTGATCTTTTGAATTTGAATTTTTGTGATTTTGAGGACCCTTTCCTTTAACAAATTTGGGTATGATAAAGTAAGGGTCAAATGATTTTGTTTTGTTTGATTGATTTCAAATTTCACTTAGCAAATTTAGGTATGCTAAGTGAAGTAAAAGTGATTGTTTCTTTTTGTGAATTTTGTTTTGATTTTGAAAATTTTGGAATTCTTACTTAGCAAATTTAGGTATGCTTAGTGAAGAATCCAAGTGTATTTTGTTTAATTTTTTTGAAAATAGGATTCTTAGCAAATTTAGGTATGCTAAGAAAATCCTAAGTGTTTCATTTGTTTGGAATGTTTTGAATTTTGAAAAGGGTAGAACCCTTAGCAAATTTGGTATGTTAAGGGGATCCTAAGGTGTTTAATTTTGTTTTTGATGATTTTTGAAAGTGGAAATCTAACTTTAGCAAATTTGGTATGCTAAAGGAGAAATCCCACTTGGTTTTGTGAAATGGAAATTTCACTTAGCAAATTTGAGTATGCTAATTGAAATTCCAAATGGTGTGTTTAAAATTTTGATTTCATTTTGGTTTTGAAAATGGAAACTTCTCCTTAGCAAATTTGGTATGCTAAGGGAAGAATTTCCAAAGGTGTTTGAGAAATTTTGTTTTGACTTTGGAAACTTCACTGCAAATGTGTGAGGTTCCAAAATATGTTTTGAAAAATGTTTGATTTTGGATTTGGAAACTTCACTTAGTAAATTTGGGTATGTTAAATGAAGTTCCAAATATTGTTTGAAAATTTTGAAATATGATTATTGATTTTGATTTTTGATTTGGAAAGTTCACTTAACAAATTTGGATATGTTAAGTGAAATTCCAAAATGTTGTTTGACATTTTTTTTTTTTTTTGATTTTGGATTTGGAAACTTTACTTAACAAATTTGGGAATGTTAAATGAAGTTCCAAATGTTGTTTGAGAAATTTTGAAATACGATTGTTGATTTTTTTGATATTTGGATTTGGAAACTTCACTTAGCAAATTTGAGTATGCTAAGTGAAGTTCCAAATGTATGTTTGAAAATTTTTTGAAATATGATTGTTGGAATTTTAATTTTTAAGGGACCTCCATTCAACAAATTTAGGTATTGTGGAGATCAATTTTATTTTTGAAATATGAAATTTTTGTGTGTGATTGTTACTTTTGAACTTTAAAACATATGTGAGATATTTTTAAGTGGGATTTCCTAAAAGATATTTTATTTTTAGTTGAATGAAATCTTCATTTAATAAACTTAAGTATATTAAATGAAGATGTTCATGTGCACTTTTTGAAAATTTTGATTTTGTTTACAACTGAACTTTCTATTCAATAAGTGTGAGTGTATTGAAATAGAAAAATTCTTGTATGCTTTTGAAAATTTTTATGATTATGATTGTGATTTTGAAAAGATGATTGTTCATTTATTTTGAAAATGAAATCTTCATCAAAGTGAATTGAAGGAAGATGTTCATTTGTGCTTTTGAAAAAAATATTATTAATTTTATTTTTGAAAATCCCTACATGTAACAATTATGGGAATTGTTAAATGAAGGTGACAAAATTTTGTGGAAAATATTTTATTAAGTGCATTTTTTGAAAAGGTGCTTTTGAAAAGCAAAGTTCTTTATGGAAGATTTATTATTTTTAGGATGAATTTTTCCTTATCATGAAAATGATGAGGAGGAAGTCCTTAAGATGTTTCTTTTTATTTAGATCTTTTCATTTTACCCATTGGAGAAACCCAATGAGGGTTTTAAGACCATCAAGGAATGTAATCCTAAAACCTAAAGTTGTTGGCAAACTCAACTCAAGAATGAAATAAGCTAAGTGCCAATGAAAAGAAGGATAGTCTTGATTCATACCAAAGTATAAACCCACTATCGATACTCAAAGATAATGATCATTTACCAAAGATGGAGAGGAGAACCATCCCGAGTCAAGAAAAATCTATGGTTAAAATTTCTATAGGGTCTCGAGTCGCTTTCAAATCTATTGAGAAATGAAAGAGGACACAACCCTTATAGAAATTCATCTTTTAGGATGCCACACAGATCCACAGGTATACTTATTCAGGTGATCAAGAATGTCATCAAGGTATAGTGTACTATCTCAAATGACAGAAGTCACTACCCTTTAACAGACCTAATCACCTCAATAAGGACTCCTAAGGATGGTGGGTACATATGTATCGAGATTCTTCCCTACTTTATATGGAAAAGTAAAGCGGATTTATTTTAAACTAGGGTTAAGTTCTCAGGCAAGCCCCATAGTTAATTACATCCTAAGGGATGAGCTCCCTTGGGAAAACTCTCATTAAGGTAAATGATTGTGTCTCAAGATTTCAATAGAAAGGGAGTTATTATTGAAGCCAAAATGAGAGATAAGTAGGAGATGCCCATGATGCTAGAAACCTAACGAGCATCTCCAAACTATCCTAATATATTTTAGAAATTGATTTAGTTTATTTGATTTTTTCATTAGAATTTTAAGACTTAGGATTCTTAACACAAGAATTAAGGAAATGCCTAAGAGGTGAGGAATTATGCTTATGACCCACAAAAGAGAAGCAACCAACCTAAATCTAGGGAGCTTTGGAGGGCCAAGCACAACCTAAATCTAAGGTGAATAGGGTGATTGGTTTTCTCCACAAGAGAGGACAAACCACGATACTTTGGACTTACAACCGCCTGGGGGTGGCCACCAACTAACTCCTCCTACAATTTTAAATACATGTAGGCAAGTCATTATGCTTATGCAAGATAGCTAGGCTATTATTATTTAGAAAGAGACTATGTCCTTAAACTCACTCCCTAAAGAGACTAGATCATGTAAAGGGACATGCTTCAAATGACCTAAATCAAATGCAATTTCAAATTTCATTTTATTTTCATTTTTGGACAAGTATTTTGACTTAGGCTAATAGGATTTTTATGACTAATGCATGAGAAAAAAGATTATTTGCCAAAATCAATGAGAAGGGAGGAGGTGAGTTTCCACCCTCAAAAGGTCAAGTGAGTTTCTCGAAAGGAGGAAACCCTCCAATCAAGAGTGAAATAAGATGCATTTGTGCATGATTACAAATAAAATGCTCATTCAGCTAAGGGGTTGCTAATTCTTTTATCTTGATTTTAAACCTAAGCTTTAGGTGAGGTTATGAGTTGTTTAATTTAATTTAAATTATTAAGTTGGGTAAAAGATTTATTTTTTCCTAAAGAGCCTAATCCACATACAGGCCATACATAAAGCAAGGAAGAAACTAGAAAAATCATGCCACTTAATGCAAAAGCTAAACAAATTATCAATCAATTTATAAAGCTAATCAAAAAAGAATAAATGGTTGTTGTGGTACACCGCACAAACCCAAAATATCAAATATGGGTAAAGCTCTACCCTTATACAACCCAGATTATAATTGAATCAAATTAAAATTTAAGTAAAGGAATTTATTATTATGGGGGTCTTCAAGCTTTGTTCTTCTTTCTTCCTTCTTCTTTCTTACTCTTCTTTTCTTTCTATGGTTCCTTCTTTTGGATGATTGGAAGGTGGATGCACCAAGGCTTTACATGATGCATAAGGTAGGATCTTAGTACCATTGCTTATCTTAATCCCCATAACAATCATTCTGAAATCCTAATTATATAAATTTTTACATGAAAAGAAAAGTGGAAATCTTACTAACACCTGTAAAATAAAGGTTAGCTAAAACATACCACAAAATTCTCAAGCATGTACATTTGACTTATCACTCAATACATGGGTGACTAAGTTCACCTGGCCTATGGATTATGCTTAGGGGTATAAAGCACCTACAAGCAGAAGCATTTATATTTTTATTTATGATAGGTAGACTAAGCACGCCCTAATTCATTCATTCAATGAGCATACACCCTAACATCCAGATAAACATATATCACAAACAAACATAACATCAAACCATGCACCAACCCTAAGGCTAGAAGGTGACTTAGGCTAATGTGTGTGCTTTTAAGGTTTGTGTGGTATGCTTAGCTATGGCTTTAAGTTCAAATTTTCTAAGTGTGAAGAGCATGTTCAACTTAGAAGAGGGTTTCATTTAAGTTGTTTAAGTTTTTTGGGTTGATTTTATTTCATGTTTTGATTTGGTTTAAGTGGATCCTACAATTAATTACTAAGTTATGAATAGAGGAAAAGAGAAGAGAACCTCTCTTTCCTTCCCTAACCTAAGTAATTTCTAAAGTAGATTCACATTTTAATTTCATTTAGGTGAATTTTTTGATTACATGCTTTGATTAATCCTACGTTTAGATAATACTCTGAATAAACCTATTAACAAAGAAAGGCATTTTAAGATTAAATAAAATGAATCAAAACTCATATAACACACATTACTTCATTTTTTTCCCAACATATATATAACACATGGATGGACTCTAACCATATCTATACATGCAAATGAAAGTATTTAACACACTTTATGATGCATGCTAAGTAATCAATTTAAGGAAATTTAAGAGTTGAATATGCATGATTTTTTTCTTAAGTAAAGAAGGGTTTTCCTTATCCAAATTTTCACATACATGAAAGTAAGAAAGGCATAAGTGAGTAGTCATTGTTAACAGAGGTGTAAGGTACAAGACCTACTTAGGGCTACTTAAAGCCACAACCTGGGTTGTCGACTAATATACCACTTTCCTTAAATACAAATATGTATATAAAAGAAATAAAATAGAAAAGGAAAATGCAAAAGTTGTTTAATGGATTCATTTTATCTTATGCAATTTATGCATGCAAGAAGTAACCCTTCTTAGGTGATAGCAAAGGAATGAATAGTATAGAATTAAGTAAGTGTTGGGTTCTTTTCAAATGAACCCTACATCTTACCAACTACTATTCAAAACTATGCTAACATAAGAAAGAAAGGAAACCTATACTAAGCATGACTTTATAATCTATCACATGCAAACTTATAATTAAGGCATAAGTAGAACACTTTCAAATTTGGTATTTGACTTATGTATTTTGAAAATAATTTGTATTTAGTAGTGAGCCACTCATATTTTTTGCTTTAGCCAACACATGCAAATTTGACATAAAGTAAAAAATTTCATTTTAAAACTTGAATTTCAAAATTATGAATACATGAAATCACATGGCATATAACTTAACATGTTGGGGAAAGATTCAAAGTAAGTAATGAAAACTCACTTCACTTAAATCCTAAAGACATTCCTATAGAATAAGAAAATTTAGAATAAATCAAAGTGAATTTCATAGTAATTTTTGTTTAGTTTGAAATTTGATTTAATTTTGAAAAGGTGAGATGAGTTTGTGTTCATAACCCATTACCACATGTGTTTGAAATTTTGTTTAATTTTAGGTAATAGATCCATTTTTATTTGTTGATTAGGTTAAGGTATGAATTAAGTAGCTTAATTAACCCTTATCTACACCACCTTAGAAGAATCAACTAGATAATTATGAGCCAATGGGATGACATAAAACCCACAAGGAATTTAAATTTGTAATGCACCTAATAATGAAAAGGCCTAATCCAATTTGGCTCATAATTAAAAGTTAATTAAGCTAAGAGGTTTAGCTTAAGTAATTTCAAAACACCCTTTCACACATGTGGATTGGGTTTTGATTTCCTTAATTGAACTTAGGCTATTAAACACCTAAGCATCTACCCAAAGTAGATTAATTAAGTTCTAAAACTTTTTAGAATTTTTAGAAATTTATTAAAGGGATAATTAATGAATTAACCCTTAATTAAGAGGAGAGATTAAGAGAAGAGGGGGTTTAGGAATAGCTTAGGAAAAATGCCCCAAAAATATTCCATAAATCCTACTCATTGGATCTGACTTAATCAACCCTAATCATAGGTTAAAATCACTAATCATATCCTAGTTATGCTTAATTACATAAGAAGGGTAATTAAGGAAACCATATGCAATTACTCTAATCAAGCCCTCAATAAATCCCAAAAAAATTAGGGGAGCAGAAGTCATCCCCTAAAACTTACCCAAGAAATTTGAGATTAATTAGAAGCCTAATTAAAAAGTAATTAAGAAAATACACTTTCCAATAAAACCCAAATTCAGAGAAAAGCATAATTTAAAACTCATCAAAATTAATTTTAAAATGTTTTAAGTTTAATTATCTATCCATAGAATTTTATTTTATATTTTTATAAATTTTCTAGCAAGAGTTATGAATTTTTGAAGTTCTCTAAATGAATTAGGAATTAATTAATGCATTTTATTAATCCCTAACTCGCTCATGACGTGACGCATGGCTCGACGCTTTACATGCACACCGATGGGGTCACTTAGTCACCTCACGGATGGCGGTATGGCACACATTTAATCCTCTACCATCATGATCATAACCAAGGATCCCCATATTTTACAAAGGATAAATAGATATCTAAATGTGCTAAATCTTAGCCATCCATCTAAAATGCATGGATGGATGGTGAGATCATCCAAGTTCTTCTTGATCAATAGAGATCATCATGATCAAGTGGAAGATCCAAGCTAGATCTATGGAATCAAACCAAATTCAACCACACCATCTAAAGACAGAGACAAATCAATAAAAAAAATCGATGGGGTAAAAAATTTCTTTCACAAAGCTCCACACCACATTGAGGTTAGTGATCAAAAAATCCCATACCTCGTTAGAGGTGATCATCGATGCTCGATTCCCTTGGAGAAGCTTCACCTGGTTAAGACGAAGCCTTGTTGAGAGTATGAGCACTTGAGGTTGAGTAGATTAATGTATGGACCAACTCCTCCTTGCTTGAGCTTGCTTTGATCCAACTTGATCCTTCCTTGCTATGGGAACTCCAATAGAAGCTTAGGTGCACTCGACTTAGCTCCTAGATGAAGTGTGCAAGAGCAATTGGAAGGAAATTAAGTCGAGGAAGAAATTGGCTAATGGATTGAAGCTCCCCTATTTTTGCACTTTGCAAAGAAATGGGGAATTCTAATCCTCTAAAAAAGCTTGGGAGTTCTCTCGATGATGATTACTCAGTTCCTTAGCTTCAATCGACAGAGGGCCAGTGAGAATTAAATTGAATTAAGGGGAGTATATCTTCCCCTTGAAAGATCGAATGGCTGACAATGCTCTTGCCATTTTGATCCAATTGATCATATTGGTAAGGCTGTTTGATCTATTTTGAGTGTGCACATGATCCAAGGAGTGGATTGCCAACCTCCCATGTGCTTGAATTTGAGCTTGAGAGGAGTTTGAAAATTGAATTTTAAGCTAAGGGGTCTAGGGACCAAATGCTGATCCAAACCCATTGGGTTGGGTGCACCACTCATCACTAAGACCCCTTGAGCTTTTAGGAAAGCCTCAAGTGAATGTGAAGAGGGTATGACCAAATTACCTATGGGTTAGGCAAAATTTGTTCTATGGCCTAGGGGTAGGATGGTCATTTTGTTTTTTTTTTCCACTTTGGACATGTTGGGTATGTGGAGAAACTAAGTTTTTCCAAGTTTCATTGAATTTGAAATCCATTTGATAGGATTTGGCTCATGTTGACCCATTTAGGTCAAAATGGGTCAACTTGGGTCAAGTTGACCAATAGGTCAAATTAGGTCAAACCAAGGGTTGGGTCAAGTTCATATGACCATTTGAAATGTTTTGGTGGCTTTGGTTTGATTTAATTTGGTATATATTTGAGGCTCATATGACATTTAGGTCAAATGGGTCAAGTTGACCTATTTGACCCATTTGACCTATTTGAGGTAGGTCAAGGTAGGTTAGGTTAGTCATATGGAGTGGATTGATATCTTTATTTCCAATCAATTTGGGTTAAGTTCAATTTTTCTCAACATGACCCCTTTAGGTCATGTTGGGTCTAAGGTCAATTGGGCTAGTTGGGTCTAGTTGGCCAATTGAGGCTTTTCAAGTTCCACAAGTGATTTGGAATGGACATGACCCATTGGTTCCAATTAATTTGGCTTAGATCAAGTTTTGACACATTTTGACCCTTTAGGTCAAAATGGGTCAACTTGTCAAGTGAGCCAATTAGGTTAGGCTCAAATGTTGGCTTGGTCAAGTTCAAACATAGGTCATGAGTGAACTTAGATCAATGGTTTCAATCAATTTGGCCTATGGTGGAATTTGGCTATGTAAGGTTTCATTTTGGGTTAAGTGTTGACTTGGTCAACCCTTAGGTTTGACTTGGTTTGACCCAATTTGATTGATTGATCATCCCATGATGATTGTTGATCATGATGAGAGGCAAATATGAGTTTGGTTCAATCCAATTTGGTTAGGATCAAAATTTGCCTCATAAGGGTACTTTAGGTCACTTTGGGTCAAGTGTGGGTCAAATGGCTTGGTCAAAGCTTGATTTGTTGATCTTGTACATGGACTCATGATTGAAATATAAATCCACTTACAAGTGGTTTGAAGTCAAATGGGTTTTGATCCATTTGAAAATTTCATATTCAAAAGAAGAATATGAAAGGGTTTTGAGTTTTGATTGAAAGATTGAAGTTTGGATTTATATATGAGCTCATGATTGTAGATTGATTGAACCATGAGAGAAAATCAAGGGTTTGGCTTGATTTGAAAGTGATTTGGCTAAGTTCAAGATTTTGACTTGAAAGGCTTATATTGGATTTTGAATGGATTTGAGTTTGATTTTGGAATTTTGGAATTGTTTTGATTGTTTGAATTTATATTGTGAATATATATGAATATAAATGGATCATGAGAGAATTTCAAGGATTTGAAGTGATTTAATCATGATTTAGGTTAAATCCATTAAAGGAATTTAAAGGATTTAAGGAAATTTTTAAATTGAAATTTAATTTTTGAATTGGATTGGATTGATTTATATTTATATTTCATTTATATATGAGTTTGAATAGGTTTGATCATGATTTAGGTTAAATCCATTAAATGGAATTTAAAGGATTTAAGGGAGTTTTAAATTGGAATTTAATTTTGGATTTGATTATTGATTGATATTTATATTTCATTTATATATATGAATATAAATGTGAATATAAATAAGAGAAAATCCCATGAGTTTGAATAGGTTTTGATCAAGATTTAGGTTAAATCCATTAAAGGGAATTTAAAGGATTTAAGGAAAATTTCATGAATTGATTTTGAATTTTGAATTTGATTTGATGGGTTTGAATTTATATTTCATTTATATATGTGCATATAAATGAGAATATAAATAAGGTATGAGAAAATATCAAAGGTTTGAATACGTTTGAATCATGATTTTGGTTAAGTCCTTAAGGGAAAATTAAGGACTTAAGCAAAATTTGGACTTAGAATTTTTGATGGATTTTGATCATGGGTTTCAATCATAGATTTCAATCATGGAGTTCAATCATGGAATTGATTTGAGTTTGGAGAAAATCAATTAAGATTGATTTGGAGTTTGACTTGGAGGAAGGAAGGTGAGGAAAGGTTTAAGCTAAGGGTAGGAAGTTTTCCTAACACCCCTAAGGCATGACCTATTCCTATGGCTAACTATTCTAAGTCTCTAGTTGGAGTATCCACCTAATCACTAGATGTGTCTTAAAATTAAGAAACTCTTAAAGTCTAAGAAGAGTCCTATGACTAAGATGGAGGGGTTGAGAGCTCATTCTAATAATGAGGTCAACACTCCCACAAAATCAACTAGTCTATTCTTGCAAACTTGGCCAAAGTTTAAAAATAAAAGTAAACGAAAAGAAAAGAAAGAAAAGAAAAGAAAAGAGAAGAGAAAATGAAAAGAAATAAAAGGGAGTAAAATAGACTTAGAGGAGGAAGTGGAGCCTTACATTAGATTCCACCCACATTTTGTTACTCCATTCAACATATGGGTAGGATGATGACCTCCACCAAGAGGATGAAGAGGAGGCAATCCTGTGGGTGGAAAACCTCTTTATTGGCCACCCAATATAAAGATATGTCCCATCTAGTGAGTACACATTATCCATATAGACATAGAATCTAGTTCATAGGATGAGTCTTATATAGTTAGCACACCAACTCTTCTCGAGTAGATTCCTTTGAGGTGACACTTGAGCATAGCGATGAAGATCGGCTCCAAAGCAAAGCATAAGTGTATCCAAGTCTATATGTGAAAGCTTGGATCATTGGGAATCTTAGCTCTAACCCACTTTCCTCTCAAAAGGTAAGTGGTTGGTAGTTAAGGAAGCCCCTAAGTCATCCGTGTGAAGACTTAGAGGTTCTTTCTAGAGCATCATCCTCAAGTCAAGAAGTTGATGTAGAACTTGAGGATGATTCATATAAAGATTTAGTAGAATTACTTTTTTTGGTACTTGTGTTCATAATTTAGCAAAGAAATGGTTAATCCCATATACTTGGTCAAAGCAAGTCGACATTTAAAGAATATGGAAGAACAAATGCAAAAGCTCTCAATCAAGACCTGGACTAGGATTCTATATAGTGAGTCGATGATGATGATTACTGCATAGTCATCACCAATTATTTGGAATCTGATAGGTTTTTTTCAAATCACACTAACTCATATGAGGAGCTATCCTTATAAACTTCAGATGATCTAGATGATTTTGAAGTCAAAGATGCACTGCCAGAGTTCAAAGAAGAGATCAAGTCAACCATCGATGAGCTCAAGGAAATCAACTTAGGAATTGAAGAAGATCCATGCCCAACATACATCAGTTCTTTGTTGAATGAAATTGAAACCAATGACTTAGTTATTGATGAGTTTAAGACGCTTTATAGGGAGTTATGAAGAGATGCATTGGCTTTCACATAGGTCCATAAACTAGCAATAGAGCCTACTAAACCCTATCAAGCAAGCTCCTAGATGCATGTGATTAGACATGTAATAGTGATTTATGAAGTCAAGAAATTGATCGATGTTGGCTTCATCCAAGAGAAAAATACCCCACGGTTAGCCAATCATCCTAATTAAGAAAAGAATGACCAAATTCACATATGCATCAATTTTAGGGATTTAAATAAGGCATGTCTAAAAGATGAATTTCCACCACCAATCTATCGATGGTGGACATTGCTTCATCTCATGCGCCTTCTCTTTCATGGATGGCTCATCTAGATATAATCAAATAAAGATGGCCCCCTGAAGATGAAAGAAAAACATCGATTCTATTGCTATAAGGTCATGCCTTTCAGCCTTAAAATGTGCTACCAGGGGCTATGACTCAATTGATGAACTCATTAATCATCAAGTTGAGTTATGTCAATGATCTCGTGATAAAAAGTAAAGAAAAGGAAGAACTTCTCTTTGACTTGAGAGTAGTTTTTAATAATTAAGATAATTTAAGCTCAAAAGAACCACAAGTGTACATTGAGTGAGAAATTCCTATTATCCACACAGGGAAATAAAATCAATCTGGAGAATATCAATGTGATATTAAAATGCCACCCCTAAAATTTAACTCAACTGATCATTCCAAGGGTGGTTGGCTAAGATGCTTTATATCCAACCTATGGGAAGATGTCACCATTCTCAACACTTGTCAAAAAGGATGTCAAGTTTAAGTGGGATGACAAGTGTGAGCATGCCTTCAAAGACATCAAGCATTACCTGAAGACACTGTCGATTCTATTAGCCCCTATCCCAGGCAAGCCGCTCATACTTTACATTGCTATGTTAGATGACTCCCTTTGTGCTTTGTTGGCCCAAGCTAATGATGAAGGGAAGGAAAATGCACTCTACTACCTTAGCCGTCATCTAATCCTAGGCTAATTATCCACCCATTGAAGCATTGCCTAACTTTAATCTTTGCATCCCAAAAGCTACAGCACTACATGCTTCCTCATATGGTGAACTTAATCTCTAGGATCAATCCACTATAGTATCTCATGAAATGATCGACACTATCCAGATGGTTGGCATGATGGTCCATGATCCTCACATAATTGACATTACCTTCATTCCCCTCCATGAAAGATAAGCGCTAGCAAATTTCTTAGCAAAGACACCCACTTCTAACTCTCCACTTAGTGATGATCTCCCAATGAACAAATCATGAACATAGGGGATACTAGCATTCACTATTGGGAGATGTACTTTGATGGTGTGGCTTTCTCTGAAAGAGGAGAAGAACCATAATCTAATATTCCAGGAAAGTGGGTAGAATAGTTCTCTTAACTCTGGACCATGATGTGATGAGATTCTCATATCATCTATCCAATCCTTGCACCAACAACAAAGCCAATATGAGGCTCTAATTGTCGCCGAGTTAGCCATTACTCTAAGCATCCAGAACATCAACATCTTCGAGAATTTTTAGCTAATTATCAACCAAATCATTGGTCATATAAGGTTATAAAGCCCAAGCTCCATCACTACCATAAGTACACCATGGAGTTGTTGGCCCAAATCCTAGAGGTTACAATTTATAAAATTCCTCAAGGAGAGAGCACTGCAACATATGCTTTAGCCAAGCTTGCCATGGAGTTGACATGTCCAAAGGATGAGTCTATATCAATAAAGGTACAAAATAGACAAGTCTTATTCCTTATTGATATTGAACTCATCAAAAAGTACTCTGAAGGGAACCATTCATGGATTACCTAAATAAAGACAAACTACCTCAA